>JAFBJT010091666.1:0-27719 GCA_016785325.1 Chascanopsetta lugubris | reverse complement strand
CCCTCCACCCCCTTTTGTAAACAAGACAGTATGTATATCTCAAGGGCTTCCTCCCTTCCTACTTATTCAGATTCAACTTCTAATTTTGTCCAAACGTATTCCCTGTGAAGACGGGGCTTATTTAAAGCAGTCTAATGAAATAAAGATCAACTAACACTTTTATTGGGAGTGCTCCAGTGTGACTGCTCGGTGACTATTTTGTGTGCATGGAGTAAAAGGCTGTGGTTTTCCACCGAGCCCTTGGGAGGCTGTGGAGTGCTCGCTCTACAGGGGCAGACACGATGATTTATTAGTATGGTAGGCAGGAAAAACTAGTGGGCTGAGATAAAACAGATCCCCCCCATCGCACCCCATTTCTCTTTCTGTTTTCACCCAGACGAAGGGAGAAACGTGGATGCGTACGTATAACGGTCCATGGCAACGAGAGTCGCGTTTCCCAGTCTCTTAATGATGTTTATATTTGGGAATATTTATGCAATGCTTCCAAAGATGTAAGTGCCGCGGAAATACGAGGCGTTATCGTCTGGTTTGGAATATCATTTTGAGCTGCAGTCTCCTTGTTGGCAGAAAAAAAAAGTTTTTGATTATCAACCTCATTGGTTATGCTTAGTTAATGAGGTGTCCCTGTTTTCTGCTCGCTCACCACCTGTGACAGTACAAAAGAGAGAGCAGAAAAGCCACTGGGAGCTTCTTGGCTGGTGCCACGGCTGGCAGCACTCGTGTCAAAATGACCATATGGAGCTTTTTGTGCTTGTTCACCTCTATTTTTATTTTGAGCACAGATTTTTCTTTATTTTGGTTCCTGTTGGATGGTTCAGCCTCATTAATCAACATCAACTCAAATAATGCTGAAATATCCTGTTGAATGAGTCCCATGTTATGTCACATGTCGTGTAGATAAAGTCACTTCAAACTGTGTAGGCACAGCAGACAAGGAAAAGCAGAGGGTAACTTTAAAACCGGTGGCTCTACTTTACTCCCATATCCATGTAAGACATGGCAGTTTTTCATTGCCCTGTTTTATCCCGTCTATGGAGGCTGCCATGTTGCAGTGCCATTTTTACAGAAGCCAAGATGGACAATAAAATCCTTTCTGAGCTGTAATGATAATTGAACACTACCATGAGTTCTCTCATGTTTAGGGGGGGGTGGCTAGAGTAAGTGTGCTGCTGCAACATGCAATTCTACCTCTAGATGGCACTAAATCCTGTACATTGTAACCTATAACCCAATGCCCCCAAAGTTCTTCATCACATTCATGCAAAAAAATGTAGAAGGGTAATATTGCCATCAAGCTGCATATTGTAATGTAATGCACCAATAATCATGTAGAATAGAATCCAACCTATTTGGAGTATTTGGTGGCTGATGCCAATTTATTGATTTATTTAGTCATTTTTATTCAAATGTAACCTTTATTAAACCAGGTAGGTCAGTTACGGACCAGTTGTCATTCACAATGACATCCTGATATTAGAAAATATTTTCACTAGTGATGTATGCGCATATTTAAAAAAAAACAAACATGAAATTATTCCTGAGGTATTATTAAACCTGTACGAAAGTCCACACGGTGCCTCGGAGCACATCATAGCCAACACCGTAGGCACACCTCCTACACCATCATAGCACCATCGTAGAACCTCTACCCTTTAGATCTATGGCACAGAAGTTGTTTGCCATCTATACTCCGAGCCATTCGGTTCTATAAGAATTCTGCGCCTTGACTCACCTCACGGAGAAACCCTGAGCAAACACTCTTCATTTAACGCACAAACCATCCACCTCACCTGCTGTAACCTCTTTTTTCCGATATCTAATAAATCCCTGCTGGAATCAGTTCACTGACGGAGTTGTGGTTTCATAGTTGGTGATTCAGACCATCCTGTTCACGAGGAATCCTTCCTCACAAAAAACCCTTTTACAAAAGTGTCATTCCTAAGTATGAATATAAGATGAAGGCAACAATCTATTGAGTTTGCATCACACAAAAAACACTGATTATTTTCAACACAAAGAGTACATTTAAACCCCCTTTCCAAAAAACATACGTTTTACTCTGAACAAATTCAAATACTGATTGTGATGTGCGTAAACAGATCTTTTTATCCCATGTTGTCGGCCAGTCGATATCTCTGATCAAGCTCTAATTAAAAAAAGGTGGTCTCTGCTCTGTGTATTCACATCATCCAAGGTGACTCATCATATATGGCTGCATGCAACCGAATGATGTCCCATATAAAAACCCCTCTGATAAGCATTTAATCATCACTGTTGTGCCTCTGCTCCTTGATCAGTGTGTCTGTGCACCACACACTCAATGAAAATGCAGTTTGAGAAATCGCTGAGATAAACTTTAATCATAAACATATGAAAATGTAATACTCAGCAGCTTGGCTTTAATTGATCTGCCCTTGATCAATGATCTGCCCTTGATCAATGACCCTTGAAATTGCAATATAATTTTTCACTGCATAGATACACACACTGGGCTGGGCTGTGCCTTGAATAAAATCCCAAGTACATCTGCATTAGATTTGTTAAGTGCCAGTCGGAGTTTCCTGAGGGCTGAGCAGAGGAAGTCTTTGTTAAACTAAGTCATTGTAGACGATTACAGATATGAGCCTGGAAAACACACTCCCAAAGATGGATGAAGACTTATCTCCCTGAAAAATATGTTTTTAGCTTTTCGGGCCTGTCCGTTCGCCAAGGCGGCTTTGATCCATGTTTGCGCTGAAATCAATGTGACTGAAACTGTTTGATGGATAGCGATAGATGTCCTTTTCCGCAGATCCTTTAACTTTGATGCTTCGGGCCATTCATTATCTTCGACTGAATCCAAACTGTCCAAACTCATCACAATTTCGACTCCCTGTGAGACGTTAGTCAGCAACTTCAGAAATGTAATCAGTCTCAAACATCTCTCTGACTGTTCCTTCTCCATGCTTCTCTCTCCTCCCCCACCCTCCAGGCATGGCAGGCTGGGCCCGGGGCTCTGAGGATGCCTCAGTGGATCCGTGCCTGACCCTCCACTGAGGACTGAGAGGACTGCGCCGTCTGAGCAGAATGACTCAGGAAGAGGGGGGACCCCCGAATAGCAAGTGAAGAGAAGTGAGGATGGGTGCCAATGGGTCCAGCTATCCCCACTCATGCTCCCCACGCACAGGGGGTAACGCACAGGCACAGCAGACTTTTATAGGTAGGTACTTGATCTGTGATTGGATCACCTCTGCCTGGGATGTTATGTGTTTTTGGATGTGATTGTTTGTTTTTGTCTGTTAGTTAACTGGATTATACAAGAACCACTGGTCCGATACCAGCAAAACACGATGGAGTGATGCTGTGTGGGTTCACTTTCTTTCAAATGTCTGTTGATTTTCCAAAATGCGATTCAGGAATCTTGAAAATCAGCCGAGTTGTTAATCTGGATTTACTGAACTGAAATGTTCTATAAAAGTGGAGTCTGTCGTTTGTTTCAAAAACCCTATTTATTGTTGACATCCTCATCACACCCTGATGGCCACCAAAAAGGCTAAGGTTTCCCTGGCAGTGCAGGTTCTGGTGTTTTCAGGGCATAGGTCTTTGCTGAAAGGCGAAAGGTAGAGGGATGTATTGTTGCACATATTCAAAATGCAGCCAGCTCTCTCTAGCTTTTTCGAGATTGATGAACTCCACCTTTGAAGGGGCCTTGTGGAAACATGTGCTCCTGGAGTGCCCCTCAAGTGACTGTTGGTCTAAACAGTCAAATCTGATGGATCAGCCTTTTTTTCAGTGAGCATTTGACATATGAGTGTAACTGATAACCAGAAAAAATGAAAACATGGTTTTGAATCCAATTTGGCAATGTTACAAACACATAATAGGGGTCTAGTGTGAGCAAACTCACACTTCATATCCTGTTAAACCGCTTCCATGACAACTAATGTAAGAGGTGAGTACGTCTCAGTGCACAAGAGCTCTTGAATAAACCTGAACAAATAATTCAAATTGTTTTGGAAAGCACTGCCGCTGCGTTTCTAAGCTAAATGAATTTAGTGATTTGTGCCGATACCCATAGAAATCTCTGTCGATCATGGGTAGATATCTGAAATGAAACTTTTTTTTTTTTACTGCTGACTGAAATGGCGTCAGCACATCAACTTTTAACTGTGCTAGTGTCAGGAACTCTATGGCTCGCATATTTGTCTGATTTCTCACGCATGTTTGGGAGTACAAAAGATATTTTTAACCGTTTTATTCTTCCCCCTATGGAGCACAGCTGCTTTGGACATTTTGTGCTCAAACGCACTGACAGAGAACTTTGACATGTTTGTGCGTTACACCCCAACATGCTATATGCATTACTTATATTTAAGTAGTATATTTGGTAGTTGGAGATAAATCTATCACTCAGTTGGGAGGCACTTTTAAATGTAAGGAGTGCTCCTGGTTTACAGTCCTTAAATCTTTCCCTGCAGCCTTCGGTGCCAGAGGGTTCAGGGAACAGCTTCAAAGGTGGAATGAAATAAATCCGTCCTCAACACAAAAAAAAACATTGTTAATTTCAGTTTCAAAGTGACTTCAGTCTGAGGTTTTGTGCATACTTCAACTTTAAAGAATAGTTAAGGAAGTCAAATTATCTCCCTCGCCTTTTAACACCTATGAGGTTTGCTCTGAGCTCATGCAGTTACTTGATTCAGCTGGCCCGGGCCACAGATGATTCACAGAGTTAGAATAATTACTATTTGGGTCACACTGATGGATGCTGGGAGAAGGGCAGGCAGAGAGGATCTCCTTGCCAGAACCCCCCTCTGACGTTCAAGTCCCCTCTCTCAGGCCAAAGATAACTGTGTAATTTGGGGACCCGACTATGTGAATGGACTCAAGTTCATTGAGAAGAGTGAAGCAGGACAAAGTCTCCTCTGAGCTAATTGGTTCCTAGTGATGTGAAACAAAGACAAAACAAAGGGTGTCTGTTATGTTTTTCTGTTGAACCAGATCCAGATGTAGAACCAGATCCAGTGTGTTCCTGGCCTGACGGCGCTGGTCATACCTCAGGGGGTGCCAGAGACAGATAGTGTTTCGAGTCGTCTGGCCTCAAGAGTGAAATAGTGATGGAGTTAGGATGTTTCACATCTCATCAAAGGACTAATTTTAGCTCCAAAACTACCACGGTATTCGAATGAAGTCAACAGATGATTTCCACTCTGTGTTTATGTTGTCGTTTGTTTATATGCAAAGCAAAGTCCTGTTGAGTTAACCTGATTTTGTGTTTTGGTTCCAGGGACCTCCTCCTACTCTCAGCAGGGGTATGGCTGGGAGTCGAAGCTGTACAGCCTGGAGCACGGCCACGAGCGTCCCGCCGACAGGAAGAAGAAGAGCCTAGGTTTAGCGACGCTGAAGCGGAGGTTCATCAAAAGGAGGAAGTCCAGCCGCTCTGCGGACCATGCGCGGCAGATGCGGGAACTCCTGTCCGGATGGGACGTGCGAGACACAAACGCCCTGGTGGAGGAGTACGAGGGCACGGCGGCCCTCAAGGAGCTGAGCTTCCAGGCCAGTCTGGCACGCGCCGAGGCTCCCAGCCTACAGCGGGATCTCGCCGCCCTCTACCAGCACAAATACTGCACGGATGTGGACCTCATCTTCCAGGGTACCTGCTTCCCAGCCCACCGGGCAATCCTGGCCGCCCGCTGCCCGTTTTTCAAGACTCTGCTCTCCTCCTCCCCCGGGTACGGAGCGGAGGTCCTCATGGACGTTGAGACGGCTGGCATCGATGTACCCATGTTCTCTGCCCTGCTCCACTACTTGTACACCGGGGAGTTCGGCGTGGGCGGAGCCGAGGATACAAGGCTGCAGAACGTGGACGTGCTGGTGCAGCTCAGCGAAGAGTTCGGCACACCCAACTCACTGGAGGCAGACATGAAGGGCCTGTTTGATTACATGTGTTACTACGACGCTCTGCTCAGCTTCTCCTCGGACTCCGAGATGATAGAGAGCTGCAACGAGAGGGGGGCCGTGGCCGCAGCACCACCGGCCGGCCCAGCCGCCGTCGGCGTGCCCAGGACCCCAGACGAGGACCTTAGGGCGCACAAGGCCATCCTGTCGGCGCGTTCCCCTTTCTTCCGAAACCTTTTGCAGAGACGCATACGCACGGGAGAGGAAATGACCGAGCGCACGCTGCAGACACCCACCCGCATCGTGCTGGATGAGTCCATTATCCCACGGAAGTACGTGCAGGTCATCCTCCACTGCATGTACACGGATGTGGTGGAGCTCGGGCTGGTTCTGCGGGGCAGCCCCTCAGCCACCAGCCTGGGCGAGGTGCAGGCCCTGGTGTCGGGGGGCCGAGGGGCCAGCACGCGCACCGAGGAAGCCATGGAGCTGTACCACATCGCTCTATTCCTGGAGTTCAGTATGCTGGCTCAAGGTACGTCGTCATCAAACACAGTCGTAACACAAATTCGCTGCACATGACGAGTTAAAATGAGACGTTCTCTCCAGACAACGTGTGAGCTCAGTCTCACTGTCTCGTGTTTGGCAGTGCAAGATAACAACCGAGAAAGGTTAGCAGATGATGTTGTTTACACATAATTATGTGCTTTTCTGCTTTAAATGGATAGTATGCAGGATCTTCCGAAGAATGTATAGAGTCACAGCAATCCTTCTCTCTCATCTTTAATCAGCCATAAGTTTACTGTGTGTGTATGTGCGTGTGCGTGTGCGTGTGTGTGTGCACATGCTTATCAACAGTGAAACTAGACTTTGTTTTCTCATATTCTTCCTGTTTCACTGTGCAGGGGATGTTTCTGGGTGACTGCATTTAGACAGCTGAGTCTGCTTTGTTAGCCTAATTATCTTGCTAAAATATCTCATTTCTGCAACAAATGAAAGATTACGACAATGGTGAAGCTGCAGTACATGTTGCGCACACGCCAAATCCTAGTGGTGGTGTTGTTCAAGCGAAGAAAGGTCATCTATGACTGGCGTTAAAAAACAATCAGCAAATCCTGCATATTACCTTTACAGCCGGTTCACTTCTTTTGTGTGTCCTTTCACGTTTAGTTGAAGATAAGTATAAATGACTTAATTGTAGGTTTAACCTAGCCTAATGAATCTCATTTTGACATGGATTTTATTTAGTAATTAAATGTTAATTATTCAGGACATCAACAGATCCTTAATGTTTTGATTCGATATACTGTCCAGCTCTATTTTTGTAGTGTAATACATCTGAAACTTTAATTATGTTTAATTTCTTAATAAACTGTCAACTCTGCCCCCCCCCCCTCCCCCCAAAAAGACAAATGGCTTTAAATCCTCAGTACGAGGTGAGATAATGTAGCTCAACAGTTTTTAATTTCAAAGTTAATTTGTCTGTCCAGGTCGGACCTTTCATAATTATGGTCTCGGTTTTATGTAATAACTGGCTAGATTATTTTATATATATATATATATATATATTATTAGTACCTCGCAAAACACTGGTATGGTCTAATACAGTATGATTCATGCTTTGTCCTACTATTCTTACTGCTATTTGAAGCCACATTATGCACATGTTAGCATATGTTGGCCAAGCTGTTGAACACTGGACTCTGTGCTGACTGTGATGGGTGTTGACGTCACGGCTGCCAGCAGCAGATTGTAACACGCTGGAGGGTTTGTCCGCGTCTCCAGGGGCAGACATCTTACCGTCTGATACATGTGGTGCATCCAGGCTTGTGTCAACACCTTGTCGCCCATCTCTCTTTGCACAGACGAGACGGTCTTTTCGACCCGCTGTTTCAGAACGACCCGAGTAACATGTCGGAGGGTTACAGCCAATGGTCGACACGAGCGGCTCACTCCGTCACTCTCACCTCGTCCAGAGTAGCATATATATGAAGCATTGGCCTCTTTCCAAAGGCTCCGAACAAAGCTCCTCTTATATCAGAATAACCTTTGCAGTGGCTGAATCAGCCCGTTTCAAATGCACTTCTACGTATGTTTTGACCTTTTTGCCTTGACTCTGGGTCTCGAGTGAGAATTTGAGACGACAGTCCCGTAACCACCATAAATTTCATTTAGCCACAATAAGGGGAACAAGTTTGTCAAACACCGAAACCATGTTATGAGATGCATTTAATCTTGCGGGCATATAGTTTGACGACTTCCTGCTGTCCAATGAAAACAAAACAGTAGGATTTTCCTCTTTAACACCAAGTTACTGGATTATTAAACGTGCTGGATATGCACTCAATCATTGTTTGTTGCGACTCACACCACTCAGTGGAGACTTTTCAGTATAAGAGTCCTCCAGGGATGCTTCCTTTAATCCGATTCTCTGTAGCTGAAAAGCTTTTATTGTGAAGCAGCTGCAGATACACACAAACAAGTTGTCTCAAGTTCAGCTGCCACATTGATTTTCACATTTTGGTTTGAAGTCACCATGCATGTTGCTTCATCATTTAGTAGTCAGTGTTGTGGAAGTGCTCAAAGGTTTTTTTTTTTTCGTGCAGCAGTTCTGCAACATATTTAGTACATTATGTAATCTTAAATGGGTGTGGATGCATGAATATTGGAGCATAAAAGGAACCCTGTCCCAAAATACAAATATGAAAACAACATTTTCACAGGGTTTTAGAATCCTTCAAAAGGTATTGAATAATTTGTTAAAAAGTAAGTTATTAAGGTTTATTACAATTTCTTAAATTGATCTTTCAGAAGTCTTGAGACAATGGAAGTTGAATTTGCTAAAAGTATGCTATTGATGTTTAAATGATCAAATCTCAAAATAATAAGAAGTGGATATATGTGGTGAAGTCTATGAGGGTCAAATGAATAGGATTCGGGGACATCTGGTGGCAATGTTGCATGTTGCAGCTGAATACCCCTCACCTCACCCGTCCTTTCCAAGCATATACTCGGAGAACCTATGGCAATCTTCAGTTTTCATGCAAACTCAAAAGGTGATACTGCAAAACACTGCTGGTGCAACATCGCAGCTTAAGAGAGGACCTGCAGGTCAGCTGCTGAATTGCTCTATTGATGACTCATCATTGCAAGAGCTGTGCAGGGATTTGAGTCGCACCACACGTTAATGCGGTTCACACAGCTGGTCAGACTTTACACTGGTCCGTGTCACTCTCAGGGTCAGTCTGGCAGCTTAAGCCTGCTAGAAAGCAAATAGTGTCATCTCCACACACCATCACCTCCGAGTCCCTCCCAACCCCCTTTCAGCGAGCCCTCGCTGCAGGGTATTTTTATCCCCTTGCCTCTCTCCTCCCCACTGTGTTGCATGGCTCTAACCAGTTCCCATCAAACCTCAATGTGGAATGTGGCAAGAAGGTGGTTGACCCGTTGTCGTTTTATTGACAGTCCCCTCTCTTTGTCTCTAATGCAGCTTCCCGTACTGTTTTTGAGCTCCCTCCCATTCTTTTCCTTTTAATTGCGATGCTTGCTCGTTCCTCCAAATTGTAGAATAACGCTGCCATCTGTGTGTTGATTATGAAATGAGAATTATGTCGAACTCCATCGCACCACTGGAGACTGTAAGCGGCAGCCGTGTCTCTTCAGGAGGCAGCAGAGAGGCTGATGTTAGAGGTTCTACGAGGAGAGAGTCCTTTCATCCGTCACCCCATCGTCCCTCTCGCGTGCTCTTCCACCGCTGCCCAATGGCAGTGCGACGTATCGGCCCGTGGAGGTTTCTTCGCTGGGCCGCTGAGCGCTCTCGTCATTTGTCCGTATTAATTCTCAGCATCCCTTTATGACTTCGGCTCACTCAACGGGCAACCGATATTAAAAGCCTTATTAATTTTTCAAGTGCTTCACCGAAATGATTGCAGGTTAATGTGGCTTCCATCGGGTTGTGTTTGCTGTCACAACATCTTTCCCTCACAGACCACAATTTTCATTGCCCCGGTCCGTGTGTTTTGACTGAAGACCCAGTCCTCCAGTGATCAGCAGACATGCGTTCACATGCTGCGGCTTGTTTACGAGTTGATGTTTTGAAGTGGCTTTGGAGACGGTGTGCTCCATAAACGCAGACACTCCAACTAATAATGACAATAAAAAAAATGCACCCATCCTCCAAAGTTAGACCCTGTGCTGTTTTTTTTGCGGCTCCCACTGTAATGTTGGTATTCCTGTCAGCCCGCCACGCTCCAGTGAGTGTGCTGTGCCACCCGTGGAGAGAAGTGAAGGCGGGTTAGTATTGGATATGATGCCGATCCTAATCTCCAGTTCATAATAAAAGTGCTGCATCTTAAGACTGGCTGTCACTGTGAATTTTAATAGGCCAACACGAAGCCGAGCCGCGCTCAGCTCTTTTCTACAGGTCCCTAGTGGGGAATTGTCCGCCTTTTGTGTACGTGTGCCTGCCTGCGTGTCGGCTTATTTTTTTTAGGAGAGGGCAAAGATGCAAAGGTGAAAGACTGAAACAAGCTAAAGCACTTTCCAGAAGACAAGACAAGACGGTACAGGCGGAGGGATGTAATAGTGGAGATTGAAGCACAGATGTTGAGAATCCATTCCCAATTCCAATCTGTTCTCAGCAGATAAAGAAATGCAAAGTGCCCGTGTCCCCATTTCAACTTCATCTGTCTCCTTAATGATGCAGGATTTCCATCCCTCATTTAAAACACTGCAGGCGTCCGCTTTGCATTTCTTCAATTTGCAATTAAACCCAAAGATGCCCAAAAGCGTGTTTGACGATGCATGTATTTCAAAGTGCATGAACATTAACGGTTACATGTGAGTTTCAGCTGTAGAAAAACGGATGAGTGGTTCTTTCACTCGACTTTCTTACTCAAAAGCCAAAGCAAAAGCATTGCTGGTGCCATCACTCTCAAGTGTGGTGTCCAGTTTCTCCGAGTGCATGTTCAAAGTGGAGGTCTGGGGAGTGGGACTGCCGTTCAGATCTTTAAGCTTGAGATAAGGGTTTCCCTGAGGAGTGCTGCTGCGGGTCCAACCAGGAGCTGATGGACAGGATGGTCTGGAATGAGGAAGTTAGCAAGCTCGTATTTCAGTTCAGAGTCGCTCTGGCCCGACGTCAGTCAGTCTGGCTTTACATCCATGGGAGTCCATTTAGCATTACCCATCATTGATCAGACAAAGACTAACAACAAAGGGCATCTGATGCTCGGTAATGGCTCGTCGGTAATGGCATTACCTAAAAAACAATCATATGTACGTCTGAGTGCGGTGCGAGTCTTGGAGTCTGGGTTGAGCCAAAGGAGAAAGTACACAATTCCCCGAGCTTTCTGTGGCTTTGCAGTGCAATTTTGATTCGCGCACAGGTGCGTGTGTGTAGTATATGGTGTGCCAGAGTCTGCTGGCTTGTGCACAGGCAGCACATGTCCCCAGGCTGTTGTGTTAACGTATCAAGGTTAAGAGGAGGCAGCTTGAGACTGAAACACATCAATGTATCAAAGGCATTTCTGCGGGTTGGTGTGTTATAGAGTTAAACCGCTGCCTGCTGTTCTGGTATGTGCTCTGATTTAGGAATTGCAGCGGGGGGGATGTGGGACTACAGGAGTCTCTGGGTCAGTGAATACAAGTCAAAACTACTGCTGGTCTGCCACTGGCTGAAGAGCTGCCTCTGTACTTCAATATATATTGTGTTGAATCAATACCAACTTGTTTGTTTTCAGGCTTTAACCACCGGGACTTATTTTAAGAATATGATCCATTTCTTCCCATGAGAACTTTTCATTATACGTGGGGCTCGTCTGCGTCCTTGTCTCTCCCAGGCTGCGAGGACATTGTTGTCGAGAGCTTGTGTCTGGACTCGCTCGTCCCCATCCTGAAGTGGAGCTCGCAGCCGTACGGCTCCAAGTGGGTCCACAGACAGGCCATGCACTTCCTGTGCGAAGAGTTCAGCCAAGTGGTCTCGTCGGATGTTCTCTACGACCTCAGCAAAGAGCACCTTCTCAGCGCCATTCAGTCCGACTACCTGCAGGTGAGTAAAACGAAGCATCATCATGTTCCCTTTTAATTCTCTCGCGCAGCGTCTCAGTAATTGACCACCGTTTGAAAATGCTGTCGTCGCATACACATGCATGAACACACGCCTACACTTAGGGCCTCCAGAGTTGCGCTAACACAGTGAAATGCCTTCAAAGCCACCGTCCCAATCAAAGCTGCGCTGTCGTCTGCTCCGCCGAACGACTTGGACATCAGACCAGATGGTTGAGGGGACGTGTTGTAATCCGGACACAAGCCGGAACATATTGCATTTTCACCTTAGCCTGGTTTTACAGCATTCTCGACAATATCTAACCTTGTCCTATATCTCCCTCCCTCCCTCTCTGTCTGTGTCGATCTGTCTCTTTCTGTTTCTCTGTACCTTGCTCTCATTCACAGGCGAGTGAACAGGACATTCTCAAGTATGTCGTTAAGTGGGGCGAGCAGCAGCTTATTAAGAGGATGGCAGACAGGGGTAAGATAATACACTCTATAATTACCCTCTGAGCAGCCCCCCTAATGGCTCTGAGGAAATTACCCACTCACCGGAGCCCCCAAAATACGCCTAAAAGCGTCTCCAAAAAAAGGAGCCAAACTTCTTCCCTCAGAGGAAGTCAGCAGACATGGGATAAAACATTCTGTGACCTCGTAACCGAGGTCATTGGTTCTGGTCATTAGTCATCATATCATACATAAAAGGCTTGCAACCTACTTTAGAAGTCTTGGGGGGGAAAAAACAGGAAATGCAGTATCTACCCATGATATGTTAAACCGAACCTCCCCCATGAACCGAAAATAGCCAGCGGCTTGACTTTAAAGCATTAAAAGCATAATCGTGGTTACCTAGATAGTCACGGTCGTACGCAATATATTCAAAAACTGCTAATGACTCCCCCTGTCCTCATTTACACAGAGCCTAACCTGTTGAGCGGCACAGCTCACAGCGTCAACAAGAGGGGAGTGAAGAGAAGAGACCTGGATGTGGAGGAGCTCAGAGAGATCCTGTCTCCCCTCCTGCCCTTCATCCGAACTGAGCACATCTTACCTCCCAACAGTGACGTCCTCGCTGACGCGGTCAGTGCTCCCACTCAGACTATTTTTTTTTTCTTCTCTCCCCCTGGCTGCGATATGAGCCTTAGTCACTGTGACCTTTGTTAAACTGAGCATTGATCCCCATTCTCCATCCTATTTGCAGCTTAAAAGGGGTTTGATCAGTACGCCTCCCTCCGACATGCTGCCCATGGCCGAGGGGGGCAAAGCCAACGCCTGGTTGCGGCAGAAGAACGCAGGCATCTACGTGCGCCCCCGCCTCTTCTCTCCTTACGTGGAGGAGGCGAAGGTAAAGCTGTTGTCACTTGTAATTAATGGAATGTCTTAAGACAATGCAGAAAAGTAGAGGATTCTCTTTTGTCCCACATCATCTACCATGAAAGAGAGCGTTGGAAGAAAAGGACAGACTGATCGTTAAGAGCCTTGGGGGGGACATTTGCAGATGTGTTCACAGCTCAGAGGTGCCGGAAACCATCAGTGCTCAGCTGTTGCTTTACATGCTGATCATTTGACCATAGCTGGCTCCATCATCTTGACGGAAATTCATTCTATGTCAATTTGCACACTTTCCCATTAACTTACAGGCTGTTGCAGGGCCATGAATATTTATGAAAACATCCAGAAAGCAGACAGGCTCATTACGAGATTAAGTGTCAATCAAGTGGAGCTCATTTGCAAAAACTCTCTCCACATGCCTGAGTTGCTCATAGGAACATTAATTTATTTATTTTTTGGCTTTTTTGGTCTAAGTCGTCCTCTCCTGTCTTTCTGACATCAGTCTGTACTTGATGAAATGATGGTGGAGCAGACGGACCTCGTGCGACTGCGACTAGTGCGAATGTCCAACGTCCCGGACACCCTCTATATGGTCAACAACGCGGTGCCTCAGTGCTGCCACATGATCAACCACCAGCAGGTGGCAGGGAATCCATCAACGGCTCCATCGGTCGTGGCCAACGAAATTCCAGGTGAGAGCATTGCTCATGTGTGACAGAACTGGCGCTCCGGTGTTTGATATGAGCGCCGCGTGTCGCAGAGAATAATGTCCTACCACGTCAATACATTTCCAGGCGCCAACGCTATCGTCAATTAATTGTGCCGTCGTCGTTTGTCTCTCAGTGCCTCAGCTGCCAGTGGTGAAGGAAATGATCCGGAGGCTGCAGGAGCTGAGACACACGGAGCAGGTCCAGAGAGCGTACGCCCTCAATTGTGGCGAAGGAGCCACCGTCAGCTACGAGCTGCAGCTGCGGGTGCTAAGGGAGTTCGGTCTGGCAGATGGTGCCACTGAGTTACTGCAGGTTTGTAGCATGGAAATCTGTCCCCGGGGCTTGTGAGGGACCGATACGAACTGGGATGTGGGGCTGAGGACACGCCTCGGGAGTAAAGTAGACCTGCAACAGTCCCAGACAAATCTCTTTTTTTCCCCGTTTTTTTTCTTTCTTCGAAGCGAAATCAAAATAGATCTCTTGAGCTCTGAATGTGTTTCCTTTCCAGAATCCATACAAGTTCTTCCCCGATGAGCGGTTCGGAGACGAGAGTCCGATTCTGGCCCTGCGCCAGGTGGGTCGTTGTCGGGTCAACAGCAGCCCAGCCATGGATAGCATGTTCACAGACCTGGAAGGGGTAGCTGGCTTTCACCCACCCCTCCCTCCTCCCCCTCCCCCGTACCACCCTCCCGCCGCACCCAGCCACGCTCAGCTCAAGGGCGCCTGGCGACCTCGCGTGCCCATGCCCACCCCTACCCGCTCCTTTTCCTATCCCTGCAACCGCACCCTGATCCAGCGCCATGTGGCTGCCAAGCATGGCAGCTCCGAGTACTCCTCTGCGCCCAGGCCCCAGCCCCCAGACTGCACCAACCCGCAGGCCATGGGCCGAGCTTTGATTTCAGACCAGCAAGTGGTGAGTGTGGGTGCCATGTCCTTGCATCAGTGTGTCAGGTTTTTGTTTTGTTCTGTTTTGTTTTTTTAATTAAATGTTGTTTCACGGTTGATGTGTTGGACTAGCACACTGTTACTCGGGTAACATCACATACGTATGTGTTCTGTTGCAGATGAGCATGGAGCCGGTCATGAGGGAGTTCATGCCGGACATTGCACTGGGTGTCTCGGTCATGTCCCTGCGGGAGCAGCACATGGTGGAGATGGACAGAGATGGCCCTCACAGCCCCATGGGCCCCTCGGGCCATCATTTGCCTCACGGCCCCTGTCCGTCTGCCCGCCACAGCCACGGTCCTGGACATGGCCACTCCTGCAAGAGACACGCCCCCGAACCCAAGCTGGAGGCTCAAGCCGAGTTCCCTGACCTTTATGATTTCTCCTGCAGACCCGCGACCCCGACCTCCAGTCACCCTCTGCCCTCCTTTGCTGGACCAGACCTCTACAGCCACAGCTGCCCCCCCTCCAGCTCCTATCAACCACCTTACATTTCTGACTCTCAGCCCCAGGGCCACGTGCAAGGGCGGGCTGCCCCTGACCCACTACGGCTGGATGTCCTCAGTATGACCTCCCAGAGACACGATGGCGTCCTTGCGAGTCCCTCCGGAGCCCAGCCCAGGATGGGGCACATCCCCAGGGGCCGATCAAATGAGACGGACCTGACTCACGGTTTAGGTCACTTACGATCCCCCAGTGGAAACATGGACAGCTATGAGGAGAGGCACATAGGACCCAGAGACGCCCCAGAGGAGATGGTCCTCAGTGGAGACTCGTCGGGGCCAAGTCCCCTCCAGCAGCCTCACAGGAACAGTGTAACCGAGGAGATCGCCAGGGACCGCCGGTCACCCAGCAAGCCCGACTACCCTTATAAGAAATCTGCACTTTAACCCCACTGAAGGGCCAGGGGGGTTGAGTTGAGAAAAGGGAAAACGTGATGAGTGGCTGTCCGTCATGGTGGACGGCATCGCACTAATTGTGTGCCTGCGAATAAAGTATGTGTGTGTTTGACAGGAGCAGGAGGAAAGGTGTGGTTGATGGTTGCTATTTATAGGATCTGCTCTTTTGTCCTACCTCTATCACACTGTGCCATCCATCACACAGCCAATATAGAAAGTGTAAGAGCTGGTAGGTTGGCTCTCGATGCTCGTCAACCATCCCCGAGAGTCCGCCGGTTGTAGGTTGACTCGGACTTTACCGGGGCGAGTTTGATTGTGACGTAAGTCTGGCTCTGGCTCCGCGCTGCGTGAATCCTGCATGAGGAGGTCAAAACACTAGATGTAGCTCAGTCATGAACCGATGGTTTAACAAAGACTGCATTCATTAGCTCCGCTGTCTCTCGATTATTTTCAGGGTAGAATGGGGAGATGGCCGGATCGGAATCTCAATTTACACACGCCGACAATGGTGCACACAGTCTGGGACAAGAGTATTATGATAAAAAATGAGATGTAAATATGTCAAGCCGTGCTCTTTCCGCCCAAGACTTATATTTCCATTTCTTCCTGTAGCATGCTTATAGCAATCCACCTAACTAGTTTTCCCCTCCTGGCCCTTGTTCTGCAGTGCTCATGGGTAATGGGCCAGGGCTTGGTCACACAAAGCAGGAATTGGATCCGACAGGAAGTAGGTCATCAGAGCTCGTCATTCTCCAGTAACCCTGTCTGATAATTGTGTCGGGCTTCAGCTATCACAGCCTCTCAGTGTCTAGCTTAGAGGCAGAACCCTCGTGTTTTTTTGTTAGGTTATTTTTTTTTTTTTTTTCGAGACAGAAAAGGACGGAGGGCAGGAGGATCACAGACGGGTTCATTAACGAGACACAGTAGAAAATATCGGGGTGCCATGGCAACTGACACAGCAAATGCGGGTGTTGGTTGTGCAGCTACAGCAGGTGTTTGTTCCGCCAGGATAACTTTGATACACACAGGTGTTTGGACAATCTCAGTACTGTACACTCCCCATCTTTAGTCAGGTCCGTTTGTACATATCGCAGAGTCCGAGATGATTCGCACAGAGTGGGTGGTCGGTGTGCAAGAGCTCCCTCTAGTATGAAGAAATCCAATCTAAAGCCTTAACCAGAGCTCTGCATATTCACTTCTAGCTACCTTTTATTCAATTTAGTATGATGTCATGCTATCGCAAAACCCTCGTTAACTGCTTATTTGACTGTTGGGGTGGCCGCGGGCGTGTTTTTCGCCGCCAAGATCAGGGTGACGGAGGTAGATCGAACCCGAGCGAAATGCTCGGCCCCGTGTATATTCATTAGGCGTCCATCTCGCCACCTCACGGGAGAGCGGGGCAGCGCAGTCGGTGTCGATGCTGTTAAATACACTGTTGAGGAGCCGCAGCAGCTGTGCTTCCTCCGCCCTGCGAGTACACACACACAGAAGCCTGTTACAGCCAGCAGCTGGCACACAACCTCACACACACACGTGCGCACGCGCATCATTGCACTGTAGGAGCCACCTGTTTTATTAGCTGAAGGGAAAAGGAACAAATGAATTTCGAACAAACAAAAAAAAAAGAGGAATATTATATTGAAGAAAAGTTGGCGATTGCGGGCTCATATCTCCAATGGAAAAATTGTATATAGTGAATTGAGTTCCACGTGTCCCGATGGATTAAAAAAATAATAATGGTTTCAATCACATTTTAGTGGTCATTGAAGGTTTGTGTTTTTACTGTAGTGGACAACACTGTGTGCTTTTTGTCTCTTCGTCATGAAATCTCACTAAGAATGTGTGGTATAAAACTAAAAGATTGTGTCTCCGGATCTATTTCATTCATCAATGTTCCACATTTAGAGCAGTCTGTTCAATGTAGTAGATGGTGTGGATTCCCATGTTTTCTAGAGATGTTTTTTTTTCCCCTCCTTGACTTTAAAAGTAATGGGAGCATGTAGAGGATCTGAGGATATTAGCTCTCTGCTTAGTGATGAAGTTGCCAAGCAGAAAAAAAAAAAACATTTTTCCATCTAGGTTGCTTCACGGGGAAAAAATGCAACACTCCAGATTCCTCCCCATGTTCATGTTGGGTAGTTGTTTTATTTTGCAGGACAATGTTCCGCTGGATAAAAGTCCTTGTTTTGCTCTTTGCTGTAGAAAAGTCAGTGCCTTCCCCCGCCTGTGGCTGGGCTTTTATTGGAGAAGTGACTTTGATGTCTATGCAAGCTCTTTTCTACCAGCTTACCAGCCTGCAGCCGATAGTTCTTTGAAATCTCATGTAGCTCGTTTTGTGTACAGTGTTATTTAGCACCTTTTTTTTTCTTCTTCCCGAAACTGAACATCTTAAATGTGTGATTGCTTGTGTTTGGATTTGAACAGGTACCTTGTACTTGTAACGGTTATCATAGAAAACATGTTTGTAGATTGATATTAAGTTGCATTTAGTTTCACTGAATCTATTTTTCTACTGTCGCCTCAAAAGGTGCATAAACAGTGGTCAACTTGGGCATCCTCAAAATAAACTGGTTTGATATTAAGGCATTCACTGGACCTCATTTGGGTGATATCTTTATTATGAACATTAATTGACACACAGCAGCGTTGTCCCTTCACATTACTTAAAAAAAATGTCTCCAACACAGCATGGATGTAATAGATGGATGTCTCCGCACTTTGTCCCACCATCCAGAAAATAAGGCAAACTGTCTTGAAAAGGCCGCCATCTTGCATATTTGCAGCTTGTCTACGCAGTAGCATGGAGTTGATCAAGCAAGATTCCCACGACACAGCTGCTTAACCAATCATAGGCCAATCTCCTTTCAATTTTCAAAATGTAAAAAAAGTATAACAAATTATTAAAGGTACAGTGTCGGGGATTTAGTGACATCTACAGTTCAAGCTAAACATCTCTCCATTCTTAAGAATGTTGGTGAACGTCATGGTCGCCTTTTAGTTATCTTTAAAACTCAAAAGGTGCTGAGTTAGCCTATTCTGTAAAAGCACGGGGAAAATGTAAACGGGGTCATTCTAAGGTCATCAAACAATATTCAGGTTATAAAAACATGGGGTTGATATTATTTCACTTGAATTACTTTTGCATTTTTTAGTTTCGTTCATATTCCGCACACTTGTCTTGGTAGACATGGGCTTTATATCCCATACTACAGGCAGCCACCAGGTGGCGACTTTGGCATTACTTTTGAGTTGACATGTCCATCTACATGAACAGTTCCAATCTGCTACATCTTCACCTTGGAGGAGCATTAGGTAACTTTCCAAAAGCCTTATAGCGACACCTGTGGCAGTGGAGGGTGGAGTCAGAGCCACGATTGGCTGTTGTGCAAAAGATGCCCCCCACCACATGTTCACGCGGCAGCATCGTATCAATGTGAAATATTCTCAGAATTAACACATTTCTAAAGCGTATTGCTCGAATGTTATCTCTCGTTCACTCATAGGCACGTTGAAAAATCAATGAGTGTTCCAGTAACTCCAGTTTCATCACCATCTTCAAAGTTAAGGCATCACCCTCGATCCATTAAAACAAGTGGACGTGATCATTTGCAGCAAACTTCACCTTAATGATGAGGTGCAGGTGCATTGAACATAAAATCAGTACTGTTTGCACTTTAAGTTAAAACACCACCTTGGTTGAAGCAAAGAAACCTTTTGTTTTTTTTTTTGTCACTTTCCACATTCACTTCGTAGCATCATATGAACCTGGCATATGATGAGAGCAGCATGGCCTCCTTGTTTACTGGTACCCTGCATTGGTTCTGCGTCTTTTCCTGGCA
Organism: Chascanopsetta lugubris; assembly: GCA_016785325.1. Classification (NCBI taxonomy): domain Eukaryota; kingdom Metazoa; phylum Chordata; class Actinopteri; order Pleuronectiformes; family Bothidae; genus Chascanopsetta; species Chascanopsetta lugubris. Next base: position 8,078 of record JAFBJT010091666.1, on the reverse strand, counting down.
CGCAGCTCCTCAAAGAACTGATGGACGCCGTCCACCGTGAGCGACTGGCAGAGACAGAGGGGGAGGAGCCAGTGGAGGTCAGTGTCGATACAGCGCCACCGAAGAGGCTCATTCATTTCGACGTTCATTTCTCACCTTTCCCTCGGCAACACACTGGTGTAGAAACGCGCTGATGGACGTCGTCAGTTCGTTGAATCCTGAGGGAAGAAGATGCCGTTCATCGAGTGGAAGCTTCATCCATCACCTCTTGCTTAAAGGTGCAATGTGTACGATTTCGGCCATTCTCGAAATATTACAAAACAATCGCATACTGACATTCTTACGACTTAATAATCACCTCGATATTATATTTATTTTCCATGATCCTAAAATGAGCCTATTCATGTATATTTACACGAGGAGTCCTCTACGGAGGCCGCCATGTTTTTACAGAAGCCCAGAGTGGACGTACTAAGCATCTTCTGAGTTTCAACGACAACTGAAGTCGACCATAGCTTCTCCTGCATGTTCAGAAGGGCGAGGGTGAGGTGACGGATACAACATGCAACTTCACCTCTAGATGTCACCGAATCGTACACACTGCACCTTTAAAAGTAAAACTCTCCACATTGGAGTCGGAAAGGCGTCCTCACCGTAAATGGCCTCCAGCTGCTGCACGCGGCCCATGGAGCTGGTCAGCGCCATGAGCGGGTGCTGCCCGAACGGCTCGTCCATGCCTCTGTTCTCATAGGCCAGGACGGTGTCGGACTCATCCATGAGGAAGTGCACCTCTGCAGCCACGTAGGCCCTCTGTGCGCCGAGACACGGCCAGAACGTTTGTTTTTATTACATTTTTTAAAAACATGCTGATGTGCGGTTATGGATGTGAAACACAAGCCGAGTGGCTCCCTCGCCCGAGGGCTGGTGTCAGTGACCCACCTTGCAGCTTGTGCAGGTGCAAAGCTCCGAGCGCCAACTGTACGGCCAGAACACCGCCCCCTGCCTCCGCCTCCGCCTCTCCCACCCCCCGGCCTGCAGCTCCTTCAGCCTGCATGTCTGCATTTTGGCGGCGGCCGCCTCTCCGGGGCTGCCCGTCATCTGCTCGTGCGTGCGTTTGCCAGGGGGGCTGAGGTTCGCCGCTTCCTGTGGTGCAAAAAAATCAAAATCAAAATCAAAAAACAACCCCCAAACAAATGAAGAGAGAGAGGACTTTGGTGAGGTCGCGTGTCACTCTGGGGGCTGGAAGGGGGATGGAAGATAACACCTGGGCTTTGTGAGACATGGCTGCACAAAGCACCGCAGACCAAGTCTCTCTCCCTCTGCGGGGACGTCTCAAGGCGAGGACACGGTGACATGACGGGGGCGATGAAGATCACCCGTTTACAGTAAGCTGCCCCCTGAAGCCTGGCCAAAGCCCGTCTGCAGAGCAAAGGGGAAGCAGAGCCTCATGGGTCATTTGTCGTCTAATTACCCAGAGGAGGGGAAGGCACGATATCAGGAGCAGGAGTCTGCTCTCCCAGGCACAGCCATAATCCCCCTTGCTGCACTACAGCCCCACCTAGTGGTTGAGGGGCATCAAAACACACAGCTGCAGCCTCAGAGGAAACTAGGAATGGTCTCGATAATCAGAGACAGTAGGTAATGTTGGCTTCTTTAACGGCTGAGTGAATGAATGAATTGGAGGGTGCACCAGATTTCACACACACATTACAATCAGTTCCCTCAATGTGACTGATTTTTTTAATCTGGATCCATGAATTAATTCCTAGGAAACTGTAAAAAAAAAGAAGAGGAAAAAAAGCTAAATCTTCTGAATTGTAGGAAATGAAAAAGCAGCTTGAACTGCATTTCTGCACCAAGTCACTCTGCGTTTGTTTACTAATGTAAACACTTTGACAGAGGTATTCATACAATCCTACAATTCTGGAATGGAGCGATCACTGCTGCCTGAACTTGTCATTTTCAATTCAGGAATCCCAAATATCAAAAGACACCTCTTTACCAGCTGGTAACTCAAGTTTAATGAATGAAAAACAGGTTTTTAAATTCTGGAAAAGGGAAAATGGATGGACATGTTGGTCACCTTAGACTCGAGCGGTGGGGAAATGAGATGTAGATGTATTCATGAGTTTCTTAATGAAGCCATTCAGTCTAATGGATTTTAAAAGGACAGTTGTTTGATGTTGCAAATTTCAGTGTTGATATAATGAAAACAAATCCTTCATGAAAATCCACGAGGAGTATAAACAAACCCCGTACTACCTGTTGTTTATGGAAAGAAGCACCTTCTCACCTCCTGCTTTGTGTCCTCAACACTAGTAGTGCCCGCCTCCTCTTCTCCACCTCTGCCGGGGTCTTCCCTCTCTCCTCCTTCCTCCACCTCCACCTCCTCAGGATGACTGACACTGATCACTGGTGACTCTGCGGGAGGAAGACAGGCGGATGGAAAAATGGCTCGAGGTGTAAAAAAAAAATTTTTTTTAAGTGTTTCAGAGGTTTGACTTCACGGCCTGTGATACAGCAGCTCTGGAGGACACCTCACCTGCGAAGTGAGCGGCGTACGTCCAGAGGAAAGGAGCCTTGTTCATGCAGGCCTCACACACCATCTCCTGCAGCTCCTCGGGATCCACCACAGCGCAGCCCAGGTGCTGGAACACAGAGGATCAACACGTGAGGACCAGTGCACTCAGAGTGGAGAGTTAGAGTCAATACGCAGGAAGGCATGGTGATATCAATATATAGGAGACAAAACACTTAGGAATAGTTTTGTTTTGTTTGTTTTTTCACAGTTTAATCTGCAAAGTTGTTATAAATGATTGTTTAAACTCTATAAAGGATGTTTGCAGATTGATACTTGTTCTTACCCTGCTGTGGAACCAGTCTTCACAGATGACACACTGAATCATCTCATCGTTGACCTGTTTGGCAATTCATACATGTGTATGAGAAACAACCTCAACCAATCAGAGTTTTTTTTAATTTTTATTTATTTTTTTATAAAAGGTGTAGTGTGTACGATTTGGGGACATCTAGAGGTGACGTTGCATGTCGTATCCATCACCTCAACCTCACCCTTCTGCACATGCTGGAGAACCTGTGGTCGACTCCAGTTGTCATTAAAACTCAAAACATGTTTAGTTAGTCCACTCTGGGCTACTGTGAAAACATGGCGGTCCCCATAGAGAGGACCCCCCCCCCACTCCTCATGTCAATATGCATTAATGGGCTCATTTAAGGGTGATGGGTAATTGTTTGGTAATATTTTCCAGAAGTGACAAAAATGACCCAAAATCGTACACACTGCACCTTTAAGTGGCAGGAATGTTTGAGGAAAGGAGGGGTACCTGATCGTCCGTGTCGGGGTACGGTCGGTCACATGTGCAGTAGAGGCCCCCGAAGTTGTGATTGTAGCGATTTCTGACATTTTCCTGCTCCTTGTCCTGCGCAGGGGAGGGAGTGAAAGAGTTTCAGCGACGGCAGAAGAGAGCACTCAGTCTCACTTTGATCAGAGAAACACTCACCGCCGTGAGCTGACACCGGAAACCTCCAAACCTGCTGTTCCCGCAGTCACAGCGAAAATTCCTGCGGGGGAAAAACAAGCAGCCGAGTCACGATAAGGGAGTTTAATGATTGATCCAAAAAAAAAAAAGAGGCCAAGGATCCGCAGCTTCAGTACCTTTTGGTGTAGAGCTCAAAGATATCGTGCCCGTCGTGGCATTTGTTGGCGCAGGCCAGACACATCCCAGCAGGCTGTGCGGGAGAGGGGGTGCAGGTGTTACAGGCAAACACCGCCTGTCTCTTCACGTAGCCCTGCAACCGTTGACACAGGAAGCAGACGTGCACATGTTACTGTCAACACACTGCGATACGGGACTAAAGTTCTATTTTGAAAAGCAGCGTGTCAGCAGGATGGAAGAAGCGGATGTTTTCATTTGCATGTAATTTGTCTTGGAATTTACAGCAGAGCCTCCTCAATGCAAGCAGCCATGTTGCTACAGAAGCCAAGAATCCTGGACAAACCAAACACTGGCTTAAAGGTGCAGTGTGTAAGATTGGGTGACCTCTAGAGGTGAAGTTGCACATTGGATCCATCACCTCACCCTCACCCTTCTGAACATGCAGGAGAACCTGTGGTCGACTTAAGTTGTCATTTAAAAACATGTTTAATATGTCCACTTTTACTACTGTAAAAACATGGCAGCCCCCGTAGAGAGGACCCACTCCTCATGTAAATATACATTAATGGGCTGATTTAAAAGTATTTATCACATAGCAAGCAAATGAGCAAATCACAGAGGTGACCTAGCCTCACCTGTCAGACCTGCTGTCCAGGTTTCCACCTGAAGTTTTCCAAAAGCCATGTCAGTTAGGTGGTTAGAAAATAATGATTACATACTTACATGAATCATTTGCCACTCCTAATGTCAGTCAAGATGACGTGGTGTGAAAAGCAACTCATTCAATTCATAAAAGCACTGTGGTTTTTTGTTACATGCCCACGTTCTTGTGCTTTGACATCATTCAGAAAGTTCACAGCACATTTTCCTTCATCCTCTCTTGGAGAGTAAACATACATTGATGGGCTCATTTAAAGGTAATGGAAAGAAATGAAACATTTAGGTGATTATAGATTCATGAAATGACGGTATGTAATTGTTTTGCAATATTTCTAGAGGTGACAAAAAAATGACAGAAATCTTACACACTGCACCTTTAAGGAGCTTGCACAGTTACATGGTCGATAATATCGGAAGGGAATGTAAGATAAGGGATCTGCAAATATAATATGCAATATGCAAATTCACCGCTAGATGACACTCAATTCCGGACATTGCTCCTTTAACATCTATTTACCGACAGGAATTTAAATAAACAAATTAGATGGAGATGCCGCAGCAGTTGAGCTACAAAGCAGCTGTGTGATACTTTATGTGTGCAGATATAAAATACAATCTCATTCACGGAATAATCAAAGAGTTCTGGGTGTGAACGCAGCAGCAGCAGCAGCAGCAGCAGTAGTAGTGGGTTAATGGAGATGCCTCTGCAGTGTAGCCGGTTTGTCTTACCCGGGAATAGGAGCAGTTTTCTGGGTCACTTCCTGCCAGAACACACAGAGCTTTCTCCAGCTCCTCCTCGTCGGTGGGAACCTCATCCAGCTCGGGCTCGTCTCTGTGTGCGGCCATTCTGGAATAGTCAATGAAAGATGGAGAAGGAGACACACATACACATTCGCGCGCGCACACAAAGACACGCTCGGACGATGTTGACAAACGACTGTTCCGGGCGGGAGTTTGGGTAGAGACCACGTGGAGGAAGTGACGTAGGAGACTAGTACGGGATGAATACAGAGAGGCTACACTGGTGATCTTATACTGAAAACAAGCTCTAACTCGGATCGTATGATCTGTTAAAATGAGTGATAAGAAGCTTGTTTTTGTTTTTTTAATCCATCACAAAATAAATAATGCTTGTTTATTTTCATTGGTTGTTTTAATTCTTGACTATTAAATATTATTTTTATGATGATAATGACGGTGGTAGCTATTATTATTATTATTATTGTTGTTATTATCATTATTTCATTTTATCTTGAAATTAAATACCTGTGTCAATATCTATAAATATTTTCACAGATTTACATTATTTTTGTTTGTTTTCAGCCGCAATATACCATGTGTTACACACCCATTAGATGCACTTTCAATTATATAATTGTTTCCCTTATACATTTTTTTCAACAACAACACAAAATGCTACAAATGCATCGGCCTGGTTCATAATATTTTTTCCACAGTCAGATTATTTCCGGTATCACGTTAACTCATGCACTGGCTGTGACTAGTTATTAGTAATAGCAATTAGTTAACTATTTCTCACTAAATATTTATCATACAGTAAAAAATAAACACAAACCAAAGACTTTTACAACTTAACAATATGAACTGCGTTGATACAATAATCTTTTTCAAATGTCACTCTTGTTCATGATAATAGAGAAAAGCACAAATCGTCCATACCTGTCCTGATGGCAGATGATCCACAGAAAAACTGGAAGCCACAGCTCTGTCCTCCCTTCAGCCTCCAGCACTGTCTGTGCTGTTGTCCATTGTTTTTCACTGTGTTTTTTTCTCTTCTTCCAGAAGAAATTCATTGTCATCTAGACATTGAAAATAAGCAGTATAATACTCTGAAACGTTTATATGAAATTGTTTCTTCATTTGTTTTGGTTTTCAGAATCCTTACTCTGATTGGGAAACCTCGTTATATTTCTGAAAATCAGATAAATTACAAAGTCTGAAACAATAACTCAAATAAAATAAAATAAAATAAAATAGAATAGAATAGAATAGAATAGAATAGAATAGAATAGAATAGAATAAAATAAAATAAATGTTACACTGCTTTTCCAGTGGATGGCGCCACTTTGCCATACTCTTCGCTCCATGGAACAGGGACACTTTTCTCATTATACAAACTAATGAGCCAACAAAGATTTGTGCATCATGCAAACTGTTGGGTTTTATTTAAAGAAAAGAAAAAGACTCAAGTTTTCATTGTATCCATCATAGATGCAGCAATTTTGAGTATAGTATTTAAAATGAATTTGTTCGATATCTCGATCAAGACAAAATAGCTATTTCATTGTGTTTTAAAGCACTTTATTAAAGAAACAAGCAATTTCAGCAATTAATGAGATTGATCTGCTGAGATATAGTATTTCAACAATGGATACGTTTATGTCTCAAAGGAATTTATTTAGGTAGAAAAGCTTCAAATATGACTGAATACGCCCATTTAAGTTTAAACTACTTGATCGACAATGTAATTAACATTGTAAACATGTAAACAACTTATGTTTATATTAAACTTAATACTTCATTCGTGAGTGTGATGTCGTTCTCAAATATTGGCTATCATGTTGTTATGATTAGATAGATAGATAGATAGATAGATAGATAGATAGATAGATAGATAGATAGATAGATAGATAGATAGATAGATAGATAGATAGATAGACAGGTAGATAGATAGACAGACAGACAAAAAGTTCAGGTAGAAGTGTAAAGAATATAACTCTAAAAAACTCAATAAAGGGTAACAGGGAACAACGCACACATTCAGATAAAATCGAAACGAACAAGATATTCGTCAAGACATTATTACACAAAACATAACATGAATTACTTTTATGGTTGAATAATGTGCAGGTCCATGGACCAAACGAAGGCATGGCTACGGCACGTGAAGTTAGCGCGGGGTTGTGATTGGACGAGGGGGAGTGGTTCTCTCCGAGCCTTCCGTGAAGGCACCAGGAGCAGAGGCGGCCAGCAGCAGCAGCAGCAGCAGTCCCCGGGATCTAGGGTGTGTGTGTGTATGTGTGTGTGTAGTCGCGCAGTGGAGCTCAGCGCGAGAAAATACAAGGAACCTGTCAGCGCGTCTGTCATCTGTCACCTGCCCGGGGGAACTTCTCATCTTCTTCCGCCTGCACGGACCGAGAATGGGACACTTACTCGAGCTAGTTTTGTGAAGCGGACATACAGTGTGGGACGGAGAAGCCGCGCTAAAACAACTACCAGGTTGGTTAGTTAGCTTTGCGCACACAGCCGTAAACCGTGTCAGTCGCTCCCCCCTCCACACCCTACCCCCGTTTAGCTCGAGTATCCCTCGTTAGCCAGTTAACCCGGTTGACATGCGGGGCTTGAAATGAACGCGCTGGCCACTCGTTAGCTTCGCGGCGAGCTAGCTTCCCGAGTTTCATACCATTCGGTTAGCCCCGCATACTGTCACTGCCCAGCTAGCCTGCTGCTAACGTTAGCCGGGTGGAGGTTAGCGTCACGGAACGGGGTCAGAGTGTGTGGCTCGCGGATGCTGGAGCTCAGCTCGCGCTCCGTGGTGCTACATGCGGGGATACACGTCGTGCTAACGGTGAGAGAGAGGGGGGGGGGCTTCGAGCTTTGAAGTGGCAGGAGGGTAGTTTGAGTTTGAGTCATCAACTTTGTGTGCGGTCGTCGCTCGGCAGCCCTGGTTGGCTGTTGACGGAGCGTCGAGCGTAACGACATTGTCCTGTGTTGTTTTCCGCGTTGGTCCAGGTTGAGCCG
>JAFBJT010091665.1:0-12484 GCA_016785325.1 Chascanopsetta lugubris | reverse complement strand
ACTTGGGGCCAAGAAGCCAATTAGAGCGGCATGTGAGTCGAACCTGGAGAATCAACGGCGACTGCACATCGAGACAAAACAGGCTCACTCTCTGGAGGTTCAACATTTCCTATACCAACCAGCAGGTGTCACCCTCACTGCTCTTTCCCTTCCCTCTAATCTTCAGGGAGCAGACAGTGCCGCCCCGGCAATTCCAGGGGGCGAGTGTGTTTGTGTCCCGGACCGGATGCAGTATCCGCCCCCCTCGCCCCCCACCCCCTCCCTGGCTCTTCCTGTGGCGCCGAGTTGAAAGGTGCCCCTTGAAAACATGGCATGAATATAAAAGGTCCCCGCCCTTGTTGCCGCGCCACCTCGGCACCTCGTCGTGTGGATTTCTGAAAAGGGGGCCACGGCAAAAAAGCATAGTAACCGGGACACAAATATCACATCAGCGTTTTTACTGGAAGAACCTCAGGAGCTGGGGAGCTACTTCCCAAACACAGGCAGGATTCCGCCCACTGGTTCAGAGGGAAGCCACCAGAGCTATTTTGCGGTGGCTACTGGTTTGACTTTTAGCCACAGACGACATAACGTTTGGGGCCACTGACTGTCGACCTGCTGCTGCTGGACTTTGAATCTCAGATGTGTTTCAATTACAATCTCTGATCCAAAATGGAAGATTCCAGGGAGCCTGTGAATCCATAAAAAGTAGATACAGTTCAGTGTCTCCTTCCTACGGGCCCAGAATGTGTCACAGCCTCAAGGATTAGATCGAGGAGAGAAGGTCTTTTCTTTTCCGGCTGCTAACTCCAGACAATCGCTGCACCCACTTGTTATTCTGCTCAGGACTCGCTGATCTGGAATGAGCTCGGAGGAAGACGTGGAAAGTCTTAAGTGAAGAGAAGTGGGTGAGAATTTAAAATCTAATTCCCCACCTCTCTGACCAAAGAGAGACTCGCTATACAGAGTTTGAGATTGTCAAGACAAATCAAACACTCAAACATGAGCTCCATAGAGGGAGAGAGAGAGAGAGAGAGAGAGAGAGAGAGAGATGAAACTTTTCAACTTGGCAGTCGTCAAGAAAATGTGTGCGCGCGACCTCTGAGCTCTTATCATGAGAGAAAATAAAGACAGGGAGGAGACGACAACAGAAGGAAACCAATGAATCATGATCATTCTTTTTTTTAGAAAAGGCCTTTCAAAATCAAGTGGAAATGTTTTTAGTGGAAGAAGTTGAATTTGACGAATAAAAAGTCACCGTGGGAGCGTCCTGCCCTTGACACATCAGCGCCCACGTGTTGTTTTTCTTCCTTTGCCGCCACTGCGTTGGCAGAGAGGCTCAGACTAACCTTTCGTCACCGCCCTGATAACTTTGCTTTTCCCCTGCTTTGAATCAGTGGGCAGATACTTTACGATAAGGGGGAAGTGGGCAGAGGGCCACGCCACACATCACAGCGCTCGCCGTTGCCGTGACACCCAGGGGAAGATTGTGAGGAAAGGTGTGTGTGATAAACATGGCGCTGATCACACCATGTGGTGTGTTCACTCTCACTTCTCCTCATAGTACTTTTCATTCCGCCAAAAAATGAAGAATCACAATCATTTAGTTTTTTAAGGGCGCATTGCGTGAGATTTCAGTGAAAACAGACTATTGTTTAACATTTATAATAATAACTGAACGCTCCCACAGGTTCTCCTGGAAGCAAGGAAAGACTGAGGAGAGAGATATTCAACTTTAAAATGCAAACTCGCAACTAGATGTCACGAAACCTCAATCACTGCACCTTTAAATTGATGGAAGCTACAATAAGCTGCATGAGTCTAACGACCAAAACAAGTGGAAAAGGAACATTGTGCAGGATTGAAGGCCGTGGAAGGAAAACAATGAGCTGATGAACGCTCCATAAACACGAGGCGAGCTGTTGTATTGTGATGTGTTCCCCGGTCACAACTATTGTTCGACTAGAAACGTTACTGTGAGCAGATTTATGTGGAGCGTGAAGCCTGCCACACGTTTCCCTGGGCGATTTCTGGCCGCGTGACCAGGAGAGAACACTTCCATCATAATCGCTGCAGTGAAGAGAGGCACTCCAAAGTTGGCCGGCACAACAGGCCACGAGAAATGAAAAAACAAAAAGCGGAAAGTATCAGTGGAACGTTTTTCATCTCATGACCCTGCAGGACAGAAAAGACTGTAACCTCAAAATAATCTTGTCCGAGCAGGGAATCCGTCTAATCCATCATGTTGGAGGGGGTTGTAGCACTTTTCTGCACCTAGAAATAGCTCTGGAAAACCACTTGAGATGTTGGACCATGTTCTATTTTAGTCCAAACGATTCCAGGGCGGATGAAGTCACAGTGAGTAACATGTGGAGAGCGAGAGAAAATATTCGCTGTTATGTCGTTCGAGGGACAGAGATGTGTGTTTACACTCACCGTCTGTGCAGATCAGGCACTTGCAGAGACACACACACAGACAGAGGAGGAGGACGGCCGCCACGCCACACACCGAGAGGAGGATCACCACCACTGGACTCACTGCAACACACAAACACACCTATACTTACTGCGTTCAACACTGAAAGTACCACATATGGAATAAACATCGTTAGTGTGCAGAAAATAATCCTTCCCGTACACAGCAGCATCACAGGATTGGGGAGCCCATCAAAGCAGCCATAATTACACCACAACTAAAATAGCTGCGAAGGTCGAAAACAAAAGATTTGTTTACACCCAAGTGTGGCAATAAAATGTGATAAGTGATGTTGTAAACGTACTTTGGCAACAGCTTATTTTGAATCTGCTCTTGAAAGTAGTTTGTGTGTGCCTTACACATTGGAATGACCCAGGAAGTAAGAATTATGAAGTAAGGCCTTCAGTTCATCATTAAAACTCATAAGGAATATATAGCTGTGATTTGCCTATTTTGGCCATCTGCAAAAACATGAAAATGGAAGCCTCCATGCTCCTGATGTAAATAAACAACTCATATATTCAAATTCTGCACACTCGTGGAAACATGGTTATGAAATTGTTATTTAGAATCAAATTTCTGCTGACAGATCTCTTGTAAATTCGACCTTGAATAAAACAGATTATCGGCAAACGCCAAATATCAGCCTGCTGATTGGTCAAACCTGAGTGCCTAAGTATAACCTGCGACACATTTCAGAGGGATGAGGGGGGAAAATGTAGATTATTGAAATTACAGAACAGAGGAGGGGGTCGGCGTTAAACTATCTAACAGTGATGAAGTGTCTTTTCCTCACTCTTTGTGTCGAGGGGCACCGTCAGCGGCTTCTCCAAACCCTGGTGCTGCACAACGCAGTTGACCGACTGTTCGCTGAGCAGCCCCGATGGAAAGGAGATGGTGCTCGTCACTATCGTCGTGCCGTCGCCCTGCTCATAGGTCGATAAGACAGGCGGCCCCATCGTGCGGTTGACCCCGCCCACGTCCCATTCCTCACTCTTTGTGTCGAGGGGCACCGTCAGCGGCTTCTCCAAACCCAGGTGCTGCACAACGCAGTTGACCGACTGTTCGCTGAGCAGCCCCGATGGAAAGGAGATGGTGCTCGTCACTATCGTCGTGCCGTCGCCCTGCTCATAGGTCGATAAGACAGGCGGCCCGATCGTGCGGTTGACCCCGCCCACGTCCCACGAGACGTCCGCCGCAGGCCGAGACTGGGTGGTGCAGTTGGCCTCGGTGACCCCTGAGGGAGAGGTGGCCTGGGTCACCTCTGGTTTGGGTAAAACTGGAGGGGAGAGGACATCATTTTTGTCAATCAAAGAGGACAGGTTTGTTGTCGTCATGGCGATGACGAGACACAACACGTGGCCTGTCAATCTCTCCTGCCTCAGATCACGACTTCTTCACAATGACACGACAAGTCGTCCTGGAAACAAAACCCAGACAGAGAACAGCAGCAGAGCGGCTTTTACCCACTGTGTTTGTGAGTCTGGATTTTTGGCTGCATCACGTTAGACAAAGAAGACACACCCACAACCACACACACACACACACACACACACACACACACACACACACACACACACACACACACACACACACACACACACACACACACACACACACACACGCAAATATTCACACTGAGGCCTTGTGTCTGGAGAAACAGTGAGCTACTCATCCCGGGCTTTAACCCGGATGAATCACCCCGTTCCCCTCAGTGACACCCCTCCCTCATTATCACACGAGGGAACATTGACAAACACACACACACATACACACACACGCATACACACTTTCGGAACACCTGTCCTCAGTCAACTTCACACGACTCTGGCTCGTCGCCAGGAAACAGTGGTGGCATGTTAAGTGTTGATGAGGAGGTCGTGAAGCTCTGTCAGAACAGTAGTTTAATGATCCACCTCTGCAGCTCTCACCTCGGGGCGGCCTGTGGTCTGTTTACACACACACTTCCCTTTCCTGGACTCTATCTGACTACACGTGCTCACACAAACACGCACACACTGATTTCCTCCCAGCCGACTGTATATTGAGAGACATCAAAGAACCAAAAAAAGGGGCAATCCACAAACTTTGTTGTGTTGCTTAGTCTAGAATAAACTGTAGGATGATTCAGTCGGAGCGTCATCCAATCAAAAGCTGCTTTCGAAGTAGTATTTACTCAAAGAGACTTATTAGTGAAGTATTCTGTGTGTTTTGGGTCTGGAGTGATGAGACATAATGGTGTTGTCAGTCATGGAGAACATGGAGACTCAAAAACTATTTCCACATTCATTTCTATTTTGATTGGCAAAATTGGAATATAAAGTAATCACGGTGATGTAGCACTGTGTTTATAATGACGTGAATGTCCATATTTTTAGAACTCTAGAATGACACATTTATGTCTCCATCTGAAACAGGTCTTCTCTACAGAGGCCCAAATAACAAAAAGTGACGAACCATAGACGGAGAGGCAGGAGGTGGCGCTCTTGCTGCCGTCTGGAAAGGCGTGGAACTGGCAGGTGTAGCACGCCTCGTCCTCCGTCCTGACGGGCTGGAAGGTCAGCTGGGTGTCGCCCAGAGTCTGGCTCAGGCTGACGCGACCCCTGAGCTGCTTGTCCACGCTGTGGTGGCCGCGCCCGCTGTGGACGGCCACGTTGGCGGTGTCGCCCTGCTCGGCGGTCTTCGACCACATCACCTGGTGCACCCTCTCAGGGAGGCTGTACCCGCAGGAGAGGGTGACGGGCTTTCCGCTCACGGCCGTTCTGTTCCCCGCCAGCTGCACTTCACCTGAGGGGCGGAAAAGGCAGAAGTGAGAAACGCTGACAGGACAAAGTCATCGGGACGGAGGCAATGAAAGCATGACATGTGCAGAATGAATGGGAACGACAGGAAGCTCAGCAGGCTGGGTGGGCTTCTCCCCTGCTGATCCCAGACCGCGAGTGACTCGAGGCATTGTGGGAGTTCCACAGCAAAACAAATCCTTTGATTGCAAAATATTGCGAGGTCAGATAAATGAACACAAGGTCAAAGGTCACATAATAGCAGAGTCTGTGCAGACAAAATCATAAAACACACATGGGAACCAATTCATCTCGACTCACCCGTGACTGTCACGCAGGTCCGGCCCTCCTGCGAGCCACTGGGGAACACGTCAAAGACGCAGCGGTAGCATCCCTCATCATCGGCCCGCACTCTGGATATGGTGATGTGGCTGGCGTCGTCGCGGTGCTCCGTGAGCAGCACGCCGGCCCCCTGGTGGCTGATAATCACCGGCTCTCTTTGCTCGTAGGCCAGAAGGACCTTGTTTTGATCCTTGAGCCAGCGAACTTGCTGGAGGGTGTCACCCGTCTCCATGGTGATGTTGCAGCTGAGCAGGAGGGAGCGGCCTGCCTCCACGGACAGAACGGCGGGAGCGATGACGTCACCTGACGCACAAGGTACAATTTCATTCTCGTATCAAGAGTAGCATTTCATCCATCCTTCCACCCATCCAGGTGAGAGCAGAACGCACCATGAGTCCTGAGAACAGCCGTGATGCAGAGCAGCAGACAGAGGGGGAGGGCAGGTCCACACATCGTAGTCCCGGTCCGTCTCTCTCATCCAGGCCGCAGCCTCACACTCGTCAGCAGCCTCCACCCTCACTGTGAAACTTCAACATCAAACAGCCCGAGGCCTTGAGATGAGGGAAACCTGTGACGGAGGAGGCGGTGATGCATCAGCGGAGCAGTGGGGACTCGCTGAGCTGCTGTTGATCACCTCGGCATCACACATCTGCTGCCTGGAGGAGGAATCGCCGAGTCACAGAAGCACCTTTACAACACATGTAAAAATATGAGTAACGTGAGGAAGGATTCCTCTGGATGAGGATGGTCTGAGTCACCAGCTATGAACCACAACTCCGGTCAGAGAATTGACTCCAGAAGGGATTTATCAGAGGTTGGGCCAAGAAATAGAGAGGGTGAAGACGATAGGATTCCAGGTGAGGGTGTCTGTTAGGGGTTTCTTCTTTAGGGTAATCATGGTGGAGAATTCCTGTACTACGCTGTCTATGTGTAGTTTATTGTTAATCTTATGATGTGCTCTCAGGCGCCGTGTGGACTTCCGTACAAGTAATATAAAATGGTTATCATCACCAGAATGTATGAATAGTTGTCTTCAATAACACAGAATGATCCCTTTAAATTCACATACCTTTAAAAGGACCTATTCTTCACCTTTGAAGTTAAACACACTGCTATGGTGTAAAGGTATCACTGGAGGACCAGTGAGCAAATACAACTCTGGACCGTACAAAACATAAAGGCGATGGACCGAACCGAGACAAGCTGGACCCTGTTCCGAAGGCTCGGTGTCTCCAAAAAAATAAGTAAAATCTGTGGAATTGATCCATACGAGCACGGCAACTGGACAAGAGATTTAAATGACCTGAGCTGAGCTTGTCCTCTATATCCTCAATGGAGTTATTATACCAGCGAACAATTTATTGTTTAAGGGCTCATGGACAAAAAACTTTGGGTTGGTGCAAGACCTCCGGATGTTCCGTGTTAAAGAGAAGACCGTCGTCATTTACGAGGTAAACAACAATCTTTGACCTCACTGTCCCACGGTGCTGCTTGTTTGTTTGCTTTTGACGAACATATGTTGTATATCTGCTGGACACATTTGTTTCAAACAAACTATATTCTAAGCCTGGAATCCACTCTGAGAACACCACTCCAGCCGTGTCAGAATCACAGATCTGGACTTCGCGGTTCAGTTTTGATCCAATAACCAGTTTCCTGTGTTTAGGAAAAAACACTGTTCCTAATGCGCTGCATCCGTTAGCCTCATTGCTAGCTCAGGCTAGCATGTCATAGCACAGTGGGACTTTGAACCAAGTGGTCTAATATCTCTATCTGTAATCATTTCAGTGTAATTGTAAGCTTCAAAGGCCACTCAACTCCAACATATACAGACGTACTCTTGTGTTCACGTTTTGAACTCGGTTACTTCTCCTTGCAATGTTTATGTTTTGCAGTGAAAGCTGTCGGCTGAGAGCCACCTGTGAGGGTGAAACGTGCTTGCTTAGAAGGCAGGACTAACCTACATTTCCAGCCAATCTGGGATCGCCTACCGATCAGCCAATAAGGAGATAGTGACGTTTCAGGAGGTGGGGGGATAGGCAAAACCCCACGTTAATTCTTGACTTTTAAAAGGGCGCGTTTAAAAAAACAAAAGTGTTTCTGAGACTATAAATACCGTTTATCATCATAATATAGGCTAAAGAACAAATAGAGAGCCCCTTAAATGGGCACAACAGGTCCCCTTTAAAATCAAATGTCAAGGGTAATAGAAGGAAGATAGGGGCTACTGATCAGTAAGAAATTAAGTATGATAGGACATTATCGTAGAGGCAGGTATGTTAAGTTTTCTCTTCTTCCTGTTTTCCCTTTGTTGCCGTGGTAATGCCAACTGAGAGCATCAACAGCAGCAACAGGAGATGAGCATTTAATGCGCAGCCTGCACCGTGCCCCAGAAATCAACCCATAATCATCCAGCAGCACAACAAGCCTCCGCTGTGAAGTCTAGACTGAAACGAAGCCTGTGATTACACCACAGGTACACTCACACCACACAGCATGATGGGATGTTAGTCATGTAGGTGTACCACAACATGCATGGGTGTGACTTTATGGGTGGAGGTGAAGCAAACAAGCTGAGCGCTGTGGCTGTGAACAGATATAAATGGTTACCGCTCTGGCTTCAGATCAGCTCTGGTAAAACCAGCTAAATTAAATGAGAGCCTCAGATCCTGAGGTCCTGAGGTCCTGGACCACAACAAGACCAGGCCCAGACCTCAGGGGTGTTATGGTGCTTTTATTTATTTTTACGGTGCCAACCATCTGTCTTCAATGGCAGCAGCCTGCTCCTGTCTTAAAAGACTTTTCCACTAAAACAGCACAGATGTCAGAGAGGGCTGCAACACCCATCACAAGAATCAGTCCCTGGTGGCTGCTGGCTGGTAAAAACGTGCCTGAAATCCAGATGTGCACACCCACAATCCCACACAGCAAACAAGCAGTTCCTGTTCCTGTTCCAGTTCCTGCAATTTGCTTAAATTCAATTGAAAGTTTTTAATGTAATTTAAAAAAGCAACATTACGTTGAAATTTACTCTGTTATTATTCATCTGTAAAATATGTCATTGCTAAATGTCGTTAGATCCTACACAATGTACCTTTGATAGAAATTGATAACAGATTATTATAATATACTTTCTATCAAATAGGTGCACTTTTAATAGACTTAGAGTCTAATTTAATGTGCAAATGAAGCATTTGTTGTAGTGATTAAATATTAGGAAATAGTAGAACTATGAACAGATCTTTGGTTATTTTCTGCAGAATAGCCAGGTCAAAATATATACATATACAACTGCATATGAACTGTTCAATCATCATTAAATCTACAGTAAATCTGGGCCAACACAAATACAAACAAATAAAGCACTTTTCCAGGGAGTCAAATGTACAAAGACAGAGTGGAATCAAACTCACCCACTGAGCGAGGAGAGGATCACAGATGGTGTTGGAGCTGCAGGTCTTGTCAGAGTGGAGCTCAATGATCCATGACTTCTACTTTTCAGACCTCAGAGGGAACAGCGTGGAATCCTGGCAGGATGTAGCACCCTGTGATCTCTGAACACCGCCTCCGCCATGTCGAACTCATGAAACCTGGAGGAATAATGCCCTCTGGTGGCGTGGCTCTGCAATCGCAGCAGCAACCTGCAGTTGACCACAAACATCAATGGCCAAAAGAAACAATCACATTCATATACAGAACATACTAATGAGAGCAAGGATATTCACAGCTTCTTTCAATCATTAAAGAAAGTGATTCCAACATGATATATTCGGGAGAACGTCTGGAGATAGAGATCAGATAAGATGTACGTTTCTACTGAGAGCACTACGGAAGGAGTCAAAAGTTGGAACCCGGAAGTATCTTAACTTCTCTTAACACTCATCTAATTAGAGTTTCTTCGCTGGGAATATGTTTGAGCGACACAACAACAACTCACAGATACCGGAAGTTGATTTAAACACCCAGGAAGAGCACCCACGTCCATTTGGAGTATTGAGAAGTTATAAAGTTATTTGAATAACAGTAGAGTCATTTTATTTGTTTTTCTGGAACATATAACACAAATAATACGTATGTGAGTGTGACAAAAACACACTTACCACACGGGTTGTGAATTAGCGAAAAAATAAATTTGGTCATACTTCTGTTTCTTGAAATTGGCAGCATTGGCACCACTGGGAGTATTGCTGCCCTCCCCAGGGTCTGGTATTAACTGCAGGAGTCATACGCACAGCTACATAGTCGACTTTCAATGACACGAAATGTCACGAAAGGGTTATCCTGCTGCCGCTACAACAAGCCCAGTTGATCTCTTTTCTGTGATACAGTCATGACTCATGGGGAGACCATAAATAATGAAACAGTAAAATCAAAACTACAAACACACAAAGAACAACACACAATGTGTTTGACATTCAAATATATTAATTTATTCTGTGCAATAAATAGAGATTGATGTATTCACAAATAAACAAGGTTGAAAAAAGAGGAGCAAATCATGTCTTCAAACATGTATGATATATGTGCAAAGGTGAAATGTAAATGATATAACAATATAAATTATAATAACAGTAGTCAATTTTAGACACACACTTCAAGTCACACACTTATCTGACATTTCTGACTCTCTCACATGAAGATCTGACCACAAGAGGTCAGTCATACATTCATCTTCTCACATGTGACCTGAGATCTCACTTTTGTACATCGATCTTCCACAAAATAGAACTTTCCTAATGTGATCAGGCATTAGCTGGGGAACCATTGGCTTGTAACCCTCTGATCCTGCTCCTTGTCTGTGACATTGGTCCTTTATTTTACATTCCGGTCCTTATTCTTACATTTCTACCTACCACTCGACCCTCACGTCACATCTGATAGATTTTCGACAAGGTGCAGGTCACTACCAATGTTTATCTGAGGTATCAGAGCAAAACATCTCTAAATGTTCAATGTAGCAAACAGACTAAAAAGAAGCATCCACTATCTTCCCTCTACAGAACAATTTCATTTTTTTTGAAGCACTTTAATCTGCGAAGGAAAGGAAAAATAGACTTTAGGAAAACCATGCCTGACATAGTTCATATACAGTGTTTGAAATGTGTACTCACATTTTTGCAATAAACATAAACAGTTAAAAAGGCCTCACCTGTCTCTCTTCTTGATAACAAAGTAAACAGTGAGGCCGGAGGCCAAAGCAGCAACGGTGATTATCAGTGCGAGCTTCAATCGGAAATGTGGTTCAACTGGAAAGAGAAAGGTTAGTTCAGTAGGTTATTACCGGTACATATTTACACCAGAGGGGAACTTCGTATGTGAGCATTTTTAAGAACCCGTGCGAAGTGTGACAAGCAATGGATCTCACATATCTCACTCACAAAGCCACTCAGTCATGAACTTTGAAATCTATTCATAATCTAATTGGACGATGCTGCTGGAATCCCTCTGTGTGTGTAAAACACTTAGCATCTACAACGTTGGATAAAATAAAATCATATATGACAGCATAACGTTGACAAGCCAAGCACCAGATGAGGGCAGCACCACCCACGAGTACACACTACTGCATGGATGACTGGGCTGCTCTTTCGTTTCTGTCACCACAATGAGGGGCGTTCCTTTCACTTCCTGCTTCCTTCATGATTGGGTCGTCTGTGCTTTGATGACAGAGGTAAATCACTGAATTTACTGAGTCAAGTTTCCCTGGTGGGGGTTTGCACAATGAGCACTGACAGTAAAGCGTGATACTGTTCCAAGTAAAAGGGTGTGCTGGCACTTCAGTGGGATCAAATTATACGCTGGAACTTCCATGGCAGCTCAGTTTCTCTGGAAAGAGATGACTACTTGATTTCATTGTCACTTCCAGATAAACCCGTTGAATCTATGTTCTCACGATGAAGAAGGCGTCCAGAAACTGGGTCCTGTGGGGACTACACATACAGACACCTGTCATGAAAGGGGGCGGAGTCAAAGTATGATTGTTTTCACCATACCGTTATCATTTGGAGATAGTGGAGTGGCAGGGCAGCGGATCCTCTGGCGTGTCTCTCCCATCTCTCCACTGTTCAGCACACAGTCCGCGTGTACACTCAGGCCCAAGGGGACGAACAGGGTGAGCACGCAGCTGCTGCTAAACGTGCCGTCGTCGTTGGCGACCACTGCAGTCTGTGATTGGTTCACGACGACGGCGCCTGGTGAGATGTCCCACTTGATGGTCGGTGCAGGTTTACCAGTGGCCGAGCAGAGGAAGTCCGCCTCCGCCCCTTGTCTCTCGGGAGCGGGTCGGAGAGAACGGGATGACGTGTTCACCGAGGAGAGCCCTGTGAGGAGAGAGGTGTGAGCTGTGTTCGCGGGCTTTGTTGGTGTCGTGTCCCTCTGGAGCACGTTACCTCGTACTGTCAGGCACGTCTGCTGTCGCTGCGAGCCGTCGGGATAGGCGTTGAACGAGCAGATGTAGCAGCTCTCGTCCTGCCACGACACGTTCCTCACGGTGATGGAGGTGGAGTTCAGAGCCGCCTTCGTGAGGGACACTTTGTCCAGGTTGACCTGCTCTCCGTACAGCTCGCTGTAGGACGCCAGGTTCTCGAGGGTGGAGTCCCGCCAAAGCCTCTGCCACGTGACCTGCAGCACACCTGCACCGAACGAACAACACACGTTTGTTTACAGTGTCGACAGGACAGGCCTGAGGAGGGAGTGGCAAATAAAAGTACATTTAAGAGTAAAAAAAATACTTAAAAAAACAAACAAAACCCACCTGTTGGATTGGGCAAGGTGCACGTGTAATGTGCCTCCCCTCCATACGCAACTAATGTATTTCCATATCCAGTGATTTTAGAGGAGGCGGCTGAAAAATAAAAAGAACAAACTTACATTGATACATATTTATACACACACACACACACACACA
>JAFBJT010091664.1:1101-16101 GCA_016785325.1 Chascanopsetta lugubris | reverse complement strand
GAATGAGCAGCGGCAGCAGCACAGCTTCAGGTGCATAGGGTGCAATCTATTTCCAACATCAAGCGATTGACAAGACTGCAGGGGCAGCGGCAGCTGTGCAGCTGTAGTTCAGCCTCTGTGAGTCAGTCAGCATCAAGCCTGGTTCCAGTTACACAAACATCTGGAAACTTCAGGTGAACTTGCCGTGTCACCATGACAGAATAGTATTTAGGTGAGGGCTTCCAACACAGAGGGAGTTGCGGCCCAACTGTGGCAGTATTATGAAGTCATTTGAAATATTAAAGCACAAACTGAAAACATATTAAAGTAACATATATATCAAACATAAATAGTGCTGCTGCGACCTCAGCCTGTCAAATACATGTGGTAACTATTGATTTCACATTTCACGTAAAGACTGACTCACTCTGCAGCATGATGAATATAATACCATTAAAACGAGAACAAAGAGGTGCTTGCTGATTCACTTCATGATCATAACCTGATAAACATGGCCTTGGAGGTGGAATCCATCATTCTGTTAAAGTTGGCAAGATTTTATTCTTTTTGAAAAACATCCAACCAATACATCCCGTCTGAGCGTGCACTGCATGGCTCATGTTCAAAGCCGAGTGCAGACGACAGTCGGTGAAATAGCTAATTACTAACTTTCTGCTTGCTCTCATCTGTCGTGCACCTCAACCTCTCCAGCTTGTTGTTCCACATTGCCAGCACATGCACAGCTCGAGAGCCGGAGCACTTCTGCAGGTGTTTAGGTGTCTATCACGTGACAAGAAATGATTTTTAAACTCTATTTTTGTCTGTCTGTCTGAGAACTTTATTTAATGATGGCTGTTGTAGGATGTGAGAAGGATTTGACCTTTGTTTTAGAATCCAATAACAGACGGCACCTTTAGAGTTGGACATCAAACTTAAACCATGGCTGATATTTGTCCTGATATTCAGGTTTGAGCCGTACACATTATAATCCAGATTTATTCTTGTTTAAATGCTAGCTTGTTCTGCATGTAGTTTCAGTAGCATGAAACATGTGACGGGAGGATGTGATCACAAACACAAGAAGTAAGAGTGAGTGGACTGATCCGTGTCATTCTGCTCTAACAATGAGAACATCAGGCTCTGGAGGAGGCGAGGAGACACACTCAGATATCACTGTTATAGAATGGGGAGCGGCTCGAGTGGTCTCTCAATTAAAAAGGACAACTAATACGAGGACCCAGCTGATATAGTGAATTGGTCCTACCCCCTCACAGACTATTATTGCCTGTCTTTCCTTGTTAACAGCCAATGTGCAATGTGATAGACAGGGTTTAGCATCAGCTACTCAGACTAGATTTCCCATAGGCATGCCTCTTTATTTGAGTCTTTGAAAAGAGAGAAGCAGAGAAATGTGTGAACTTTGAAGAAGTGCAAGTGAAAATAAGGCTAGAAATTATGTCATGTGATCCAAAGTACAGCGAAACCCTTTACCCTCAGTATCTAGAGGAGCTATCAGAGTGTATTCAGCAGTCTGTGTCTAAGATCCCTTCAAAACAAGATGTGCTTCTTCTGTCCTCCTTGGTTCATCAGGCTTTGAGTGATCCAGCCAAGAAACCAGACTGGGTTCTTATGTGGATCCACATCAAATTAGACCCACTCCACACAGACCCACTCCACACAGACCCACTCCACACAGATCTTAGTCCACCTCTCATGTCCAGTCCACTCCCACGGACATGGATGTTGGTTCATTCGATCAGGCTCACCCTGATCTCTGTTTGACATGGATGGATGATGGATTGGAGGGTGGCTGGATGGATGGATGGATAGATGGATGGATACATCAATAGATCTTACAATTTTGGAATGGGTGGCTTGCCATGACTGTTTGTCCTCTACTCCACTGAATTTTGGAAAGCCCCGCCCCTTGGCCAACTCCGTTCAAAAGAATAGCACATAAAAAGCCCTTTGACACCAAATGTTTGACAGTCCATTGACTACAACATGGAAAGTTTTTTTTAAATGTCCTAGATCATTTTTTGCAAGTCTCGAAACCAGGTAAACAGTTGTTATTGTTTATATTGTAATATTTTTAATGCAATAAATGCATTTCTTAATCAAAGGCTGCCTTCATGTATCCAAATAAAGATCGTTTCATCTATAATATGTAACAAGTGGTAGTCACACAGGTCACAATAGCTGCATGTAACTTCATGTCCCTGACCTCCACCATGAAGTAACACTGACAAATTATCTGCCGTCCATTCTTGTCAATCCTCATATGTCACATTTAAAGGAAATATGTGTCTTTATTCTTAGCACTTCATCAAAGACATGATGTCGTTATCCCTTTTTTCTTTGCCATGACAATTATCGGAGAATTACATCATCTCCCCCAGGTTAAATATGGTCTGATTCTCGACCCCGGTCTCCATGACAACAGAAAACACTGGCTGTGCTGTAGCCATGGTGATGAAAGCAGGTGGCTGCTGAGGTGTTTTGGGTGAGGCAGGACAGGAGGAGGAAAGTGTTTTTAGGGGAACGGAGAAAGTGATAAAAAAAAAGAAAAGAATGACAAGAATTTAGGAATGTGTTAGGGAGGGGAGAACAAAGAGCGGCCGGAAATATGTTCTGACTCATGCTGCCCATCTCCATCCATTAAGAGTATAGCAATAATCCTATGAGCGTTCAGACCCCATCCCTGTGCATCAGGCCACGCCCATAATAATTGATAGTATTTATATAGGGCTTTTCATAACACTCAAAATGCTTCACAGAGAAGGGGGTACTCAGCTCAACCATCACCAATCTGTAGCACCCACCTAGGGGGGTGATTCACGGCAGCCATTTTGTGCCAGAACGCTCACCACACACCAGTTAGAGGTGGAATAGGCACAGGTATGTCCTCCATCCTGAAACTCAGGATTCATTTTGGTCCGAATTAAGAGAGAACCGCATCACAAACCAAATGGACCAACATACAGTATAATGTCCTGATATAGAGCCTTCTGGTTGTGCCAGTGTAGGCTAATTAGCATATTGGCCCTATTTATTAGGCAAATTTGTTCGCCTAATAAATCATAAGACAAGCTAAATTTGCAGGCACAAACCAATTTTGCAGATTTGGTGCAGATCAAGCTTTTCACACAAAGTAAGAATATTAATACACACTAAATATGCTGACAAAAGTGAAATTAATGAGCAGCACACACGTGTTGATGCCTCAGCAGTGCAAACACCAAATAAGGGCTTTAAGGTTAATTTCCTTCTTTGCATGTTCAGAAACGTCTCATTAATATTTTAAATGCGCAAACAAGAATTGATGTGCATTTATGCATAATTATGTCTGTAATCATATTACAGTTTACTTATTTTTCGCAAATAGGAATTGTGATCATCCAAGAATATAATATATATATATTAAGTCTGTGTGTAAAAATGCTTAATTATCAATGAAAGTGAGTTCAAGGGGATCAGTCAAATCCTTACAGCAAAATATAACTGTTAGCAGTTATCTAAACTCGATGACGTGATTCGTGTTTAGACATCTCAGAACAATCATGACGAGGAATTGAAGTTGTCATCGTATTTCAGGGATCAGAGGTCACAGTGAATCTAAAGACAAGATATGTTGACAGAGACTGCAATGGCTGACAGTCTAACTGCAGTGTGGTGTGTGCAGTTTGATGTCAGAGATGCTTTCATGTGAGCTGATGAAGGTGATGTCAGCTACAATTAGAAAGCTGTACACAGTACAGATGGGAGGGGGAGTGGAGAACTCTAATTATTTTTTTAGAAGGGAAAAAGTAAACATATATTCACATATGATATTTTTGATGTTGTATTTATTTAAGTGACAGAGTGTTGAAAAACAAATACTATTGAATGTCAGTATGACAACGGAGTAAAATAGACACATTTATTTACTTTCTTTCTTTCTATGCCATCTATTGCTATCACTTGGCAGATGGGGAAAAATCACACACACACACACACACACAGGCTGAACTTTACAGCTGTTCAACACCTCACTGACTGATTTCTAAAAAATCCAGTTTAACCTCAGGGATACATTGGTTTACTGAGCACACACACATACACACACACACACACACACACACACAAACACACAAACACACATGAACCTTTTAAAGGAACAACTTAACCTCAGAGAGTTGATCCCTGCTAAAAACTACTGAAATATGAAGGAGCTGGTGGGAGGAGGGAGGCGGAGGGAGGGAGGAAAGGAGGCCTGAGCACTAGCAGACACAAAGACGAGGGGAAGAGAGGGAGGAAAGAGATGCAGAGGGAGTGAGTGAATATTAGATGGGCAGAGACAAGGTCATGGAAAGGTCTGGGACGTGTGCTGTGTCAGTGCCACTACATGATGGGAGAAGTGCTGTGGCAGAACAAGCTCTCTGAAGAGGCTCAAACACCTGACCTCTTTGCAAATTTGAGTGCCGTGATGCTGCTGAATTCTTCCAAAAAGGATTCTGGGAAGACACGTGTCACCAACTTTGTTTATCATGTGCATTACATATTCGACGTGTGTGTTTTTTTAAAGGTGCAGTGTGTACGATTTTGTTGAAAAAAATGCTACTTTGTAGTAATGACATACTGACATTTTCATAATCACCTCAACGTATTCTTTGTTTTTCTGTTCCTTTTAATGAGCCCTTTCATGCATATTTACATGAGGGGCGGGTCCTCTCTTCGGGGGCTGCCATGTTTTTGGACGTACTGAACATTTCTGAGGGTTACCATTGGTTCTCCTGCATGCTCAGAGGGTGAGGTGGATACAACATGTAACTTTACCTCTCGATATCACGAAATCACACACACACTACTCCTTACACATTTCACCTTTAAGAAAAAGGGGGCAGTGTGTACGATTTTTGTTATTTTTGTCACCTCTAAAAAAATTACAAAACAATTATATACTGTCATTTTCACAAATCTATAGTCACCCAAATATTTTGGGGGTTTTTTCATTACCATTAAATGAGCCCTTTAAAGGTGCAGTGTGTAAGATTCTGTGACATCTAGTAGTGAAGTTGCATGTTAGCATGCAGAAGAACCTATGGTAGCCCTCAAAAGATGTTTAGTATGTCCAAAAACATGGCGGCCACCGTAGAGAGGACCCACTCCTCTTGTGAATATACATTAAAGTTGCAGAGTGTACCATTTTGGTCATTTTGTCACCCCTAAAATATTACAAAACAATTTCATACAGACATGTTCATGAATTTATAATCACATAAATATTTTTTTCCCCCATGACCCTTAAGTGAGCCCATTAATGTATATTTACATGAGGAGCGGGTCCTCCGTGTTTTCACAGTAGCCCAGAGTGGACCTACTAAACATCTTTTGAGTTTTAAGAAAAACTGAGGGCTACCATAGGTTCTCCTGCATGCTCAGAAGGGTGAGGTGATGGATACAACATGCAACTTCACTACTAGATGTCACCGAATCGTACACACTACACCTTTAATGTCAAGTGAATTTACGTACATGCTTTACCACCATAATGTTTTGTTTGTTATTTTACATTTTGACATGGAAACCTTGAATGAATGAAACCAGCACACTGTAGTCCACCCATGGTAAGGTGAAGCAGTTTAGACCAGGGTCATGACCTCACACAGTCTGGCATATGTACTTTAGACTCTTTCATCGGGACTCACTGACTGGTTTGTCTCAGACGAGCAGCAGACACGATAAAAAATTCATATGGAACAGAAATGGTAAAAAAGAAAAAAGAAAAAAAAGAATAGCAACAAGGGAGAAATACACAAGTGCATATGAACAAACATACAAATTCATTGTGTGACAGAAAGGTGTGACAGGGTCAGCAGCTGAGAGCGTGTATTATCCCACAATGCACTTGTGTAAGCCAATCAGAGAGCACGACTGAGGGCAGGTTGTCATCATCACATGAACGGGGACAACAAGGAATGTCAAGAGGTTAATACATGCGGTACTTATCACACAAGGACACACACACTCACACACCACAAGCAGCAAAGGTGAAGTATTTGAAATGCATCCAAAAGTGTCACAACTTGACTGTCTAACAAAGCGCGCGCGCACACACACACATACACACACACGCACACACACACACACACACACACACATATTTGGAGACCTCCAACCTCAACCTCAGAGAGTTGATCCCTGCTAAAAACCTAATGAAAAATGAAAGAGCTGTTGAAAGGAGTGAAGGGGGGATGGAGGCAGACAGGAAGAGAGAGAGAGGGGGTGTAGGAGTGAATATTAGATAGGGAGAGATGAGGTCACAGGAGGGTCAGAGACATGGGTTATCACAATCTGTTGTTACCACCCCTGATCCCAAGTAATGTTCAAATTTTATTCCCATAAGCAGTAAGAATATAACACTGTGGCTGTGCTGTACATATGTACGGTTTTGTATGTACGGTTTATTTTGCCAATAACATGTTATTGGCAAAATTCCAACAAATAATCCAAAAAGTGTTTTAGAAAACTAAACCATACATATGTATATGTATGGGGACAACAAGGAATGTCAAGAGGTTAATATACAACATATACATGGTATATGTATATACTATTGTATAATAAACAAGACCAATCATTTCATTCAGTCTGGACTAGATGAATAACTGATGTACACCTGCGCATGCATCCAGAATCAGTTGTTTTTCTTTAGTGCCGAATCAGAGAGAGAGAGAGAGAGAGAGAGAGAGAGAGAGAGAGAGACACCAGGAACAGTAGTACACCCATCACATTGAATCTACCAATTCTTACTTTCAACAGTGAAAGTAATTTGATATTTATGGTTACATTGTTAACCCTACATAATAACAATAATAACAATAGTAATGATAATGGTAATGATAATAATGATACTAATAATAACGACAATTAAAAAACAGCAATCATAATAAAGATACTGATAATTTCAAAAATTCTATTATTATTATTATTATTATTATTTAATCCCTGTTTACACCGGAGAAGGGGAGGGGCCAACTCTCTGCAGGTGATACTGATAATTTTAAAAATTCTATTATTATTATTATTATTATTATTATTATTATTATTATTATTATTATTATTATTATTATTATTATTATTATTATCCTGATTATCATTATTACTAGTGTTGTGGTCATTGTTATTATTTCTATTATTATCATGATCATTATCATCACTAACAATAATAATAATAATATAATAATAATAATAATAATACATAGTACTGTTGCTGCAGTTTAGATTGTTCAGGTTTTAAACTGTTTTAGTTTGTGTACTTCAAAATGTGTGTAAAGAGAGTCATAAAGTCATACGATTGTAAATAAAATACAATATTCACACAGGATGGAGGTGGCACCTGGATGTGAGGCTCAAATACACTGCTTCACAGTGAGGTCTGTTTCAATGGGAGCAGCTGGAATTCATTGGTTAAAGTGATACTGCTTACCGGTGGTCCATGATGACATCATCCCTGTGTCATCCATATAATAACATAGGAGAGTAGGACATTTTGACCAGAGTGAGTCCCTGAGTGGATTCCATTGCTAGGACATAATGGATATCCTGTTTACCTTCTCCACCTCTCTGAACGTATCCCTAACTATTTTTAAATGTCCACCAGGGACAATGTAATTAAGATGAAATGGTATATACTGTGAAATCTTAAACATAATTTATTATTCTTACTTTATCTTTCGATGAAGACAGCTCACAGTAGTAATATAGGGAGGTGTAGGCTGGCCCTTTTTTGGCTGTAGAGTGTGTGTTTCTCATAACTGCCATTATCCCTCCACTGTTCCCCTTAAGTGAAAATGACATGTTTATACACACTGGCTCTACATTATACTGTACCCTAAATGCTAATGCACAAATGTGAGGATACACAGTCCTCACGTGTGTGTGTGTGTGTGTGTGTGTGTGTGTGTGTGTGTGTGTGTGTGTGTGTGTGTGTGTGTGTGCACACACGCACACTCCCCCTGTGTCTTCTGTTCTCTGTTTACTCTGGTTTGGAGACAACAGTCTGAGAGGAGATGCTAACCAGAAAAATAAGGATGCACCTGAGTCAGAATAGACTCCATCACACGGGCAGTTGAAGTAGTAGCACACACAATGTTTATATTTACACACCTATTTGCATCCACATCACATTTCATTGTGTATTAACTCACAACAAGAAGGTTGGCCGCGCATGTTTGGGTTCTATTTACCATTGATATGAATGTAAAGAGAAGAGTATACTCAGCTGGCATTGGGTCAAGTACCCTGAGTAATCACTATGGGGGGTAAATGGATAAGTCTGGATAGGTCACACCTTCACTTCACCCACCTGAGGAGCATGCAAAGTGAGGGGAGGAGTTCCTCTGTGTTTACATACTGATACGTCACCTGCTTGTAGCAGATTATTGAGAGCACCACGGGCCCACCCACACCTCTGCGTGTGGTCTGCCCATTTTTGAACGAACCAGGAAGTAGGAGGAGTTAGGCATGGGCAAAATGGCGACGAGTGACTTGGCAAGAAAATTACTTCAGAACTAATGGGCCACGTTGCGGACGCTACATCTTTATATACCGTCTATGATACTAAACAGCTAAAACAAACCCTGTCTGTCTGCAGTCTGTCCTCTCAGACTGGAGTCACTGACCCATGTCTCATGTTGCCGCTCTCAC
The DNA here is from genome assembly GCA_016785325.1 of Chascanopsetta lugubris. Taxonomy (NCBI): domain Eukaryota; kingdom Metazoa; phylum Chordata; class Actinopteri; order Pleuronectiformes; family Bothidae; genus Chascanopsetta; species Chascanopsetta lugubris. Next base: position 7,434 of record JAFBJT010091664.1, on the reverse strand, counting down.
TGCTGTAGTTATTTGTCATGTCAGATCCTCCCATTCATATTTTATTATGATGTAATGAAGCCATGTTGATGCAGGAAGCACTGCGGGATCGACCTGCTCCTCCACATCACATTTGTGGTTTAGCTTTGGTCACTGAGTCTCCGTGTCTGTGTGAAAGTGAACGATTGATTCACCAATGTTTTGAATTTGATTTGAAATAAGTGAACTTGACGAAACGTCCAATATAATGATCCATGTACATAAAAGGACATTAAGGTTGATTAGAATTTACAGTGGTCACCCATTTATTTGGGCTTTTAGTGCAACTGTATCTGGGTATGTTTTTCCAGAGCTTCCTATGTGTGGTTAGTGTTCCCATTAGTCCGTCCCTTCATGTCATTGTAGATGAGCTTTGATAGACAGTCCTGTGTCAATCAGAGCTGTCAAGTCACATGGGCTAAAGGGATATGTCACTTAAAATCACACAGTAATGTCAGCCACTTAATCATACATGCTATGTTGATTTATTAACCATCGTATTATTTCATTTGTTGACAGTTGCACTGTTCCAGTGATTTCATATGCAAGCGTGTTGTTTATATTTGTGTCACCTAAGTGACAAAACTCAATGAAGGACCATTTGTAACTTGACCTTTGACCTTGCAACCAAACTTTGGATGTAAATGCTATTTCAAAATGAGAGAGTTTTGTTTTGTAGACAATAGAAGTTAATTTGTTCAATTTTTGATTTTCTAAATTGGGACTTTTATTTTGAAGGCTAAGAATGTGAGGCCAGAGCGTGAACGGAGGCTAACTAGAGGCAATGTGCTTCATCAAATGTAAACATCAAGAATAACAGAATCACAAACACAGGAGATGGAACCATTTCAAAATAAAAGCACATTTTCACTAGTTTTTCCTATCTCTATGTATAATACAGTGCAGCACATAGTTGACTCTACAGGCCATATTGAACAATGGTGGGGGCCGGATGTGGCCTATAGGTTGTGAAATGCCCCGGCCTGCTACAATGTGACTGGTGTGTTTTGTCAATGGGCCATCCAACCAAACACTGGACATAATCCAGTATTTTCTTATGATTCCTTCAAATTTGCATTTCAGATGGTGTGGTTACTAAGACACCAGTCGGAGTATAGTTTCAAAGGAATGTCAAGGGCAACATCCTCTGTGTCTTTGGGCTGTATGTTGGTAGGTAGATACAGGAATAAAGGCTGTAAATCCTTTTTTGATTATAAGTCCAAGTGTCCAGCAGCTGTGCAGGTGTATCTGTTGGTCTCTCTGCACATTAATTATTACATGCTCAATAATGTGTTGGTGTGCTTATGTGCGATGGTGCAGACTCCTTGTGTCTAATTTGCTTGTTTATAAACTATAAAAAGACAGCAACAAAAAATGCCTGACCTGAGCATATAGCACTTTAAATGGGACAAAGCGTTTCAGGGGAATTTGCCATTTACAGTCGGGCTCTGTGAACAGCTCTCCGATGGGGACCGGATATATCCTGTCCCCCTGGGACATCAATGCTGCATGTTCATAGAAGATTTATGACTGTTTATGTTTGGCTTGGTATTTAAACAAAACAAATGATAAACACCATAGATAGGCAATAAAAGTAGGCTAGACTAACAAGCGGACAACCGCTTTAAAAACATTGAAGGGATTTTATAGAGTGTATTAAACCCAAGTACTACTAATGGGGACATTGAAAATGAAAGGTAAAATGCGCTCTAGATTTACTCTCTACTAAAGGAGTATCAGTCAGAAATATGCTGATGATCAAGTTCAAGGCCTCATGCCTGGTCCATGCCAGCTGGGGGAGCTCTTATTGAAGGTGTCTATGTTAATGCATTGGCTCATTCACACTGGCTACGGTCCACTACCTGTCAGATGCAGTCGTGCTACATCAGCAGTTTTTTCCTAAGGATAGTGGCATCGCATGTTTGTTTTTGTTTTTTTCATGCACTGCTTCCAATCAGAACTATACAGTGAATATTATGGGATGTTGCAATGTAATGTGTGAGACATATAAGTAATGCTGATAATGGAATGATGGATGATAAATCTTTTGATTGCTTTTACAGTCTGCATTGACTTGATGCCATCATGGTGGTATTTGGTGGCATAAATGGCATAAAGGGGCGTGGCTAGGTCTACAGTGTGTTTTGTTTCATACAAACGTGAAATTAATTACAGGTCCGCTGAGAGATGGTCTCTGAAAACAATTCATTTGAATACCTTTCTATTATCTCTCAATTATGTCTTAACATATATACTGTAAACAGAAGGTTTGTGTGTGTGTGAGCACAGTATGGAGGATCATATGTATATACGTGCTATCGATAAATGAATATCTCCAGAAGTACGTCGACAAAGATAAATAGTGACAGTGTTTATTTTCTTTGTTTGAAAATAAGAAGAAGGTTACCTATGCTGACGCACATGGTCTAATAATTAAATGTAAATGATTTCTGCTTGAGACACTGAAGGCGTTTCATTCTTCTTCTCTGAACAGCACCTGAGGTATGAGCCATAGATTTGTGATAATTATTTTCTACATTTCAATGTCGTTTTCAGCAACAATGTTTATATTTACTTTGGAATCAGCGTTGATTTATAAGGTTCAATCCGAAAGAAAGAAAAGCCTGACTTATGTAACTCAAGTGTAATCAAGACTGCAGACTTAGGTTGAAGGTTTGCCATTCAATTCAAAGTAATTCTTTACATAAAACCCAATCATTACACGGGTCATATCAAGGTCCCTCATACAAAGGTTGAAACCTTAAAAGCAATATGTTTTCATATGGACTCTTTATGCAGAACATTTCTTTTGTGAAATCTTTGGCTTCAGAATTTTTGCTTAATTTTGACAATTTGCAAAAAAAGGCAGGTCAACGTGTCTGTAGCGAAATCAGCAGACATGTCAGAGGCCAGTATCTTTAAATTCAATACACCTGAAGAGCAACTATTGACCAAGGTTTTCCCATGCAGCAACTATTGCAAGACATTCGATGATAGTATAACACTAAACTGAAGCAGGCCTCTGTGAATAGTCATGGCCATGTTTGGCATCATCTATGGCCAGTCACCTGCCAGTACCTGCTCTTGAGGTCCAAGGAGTTAAGACTCTAAAGGTCAATACATACTCCGCAAGAACAGAGAACTTTGTTCTTGCTCCTAGAGCTGCAAGAACCAGAACCATTCTGACCAGGACATTTCATACTTCGCAAGAAACTAAGAGTGCAGAACACATTTCTGACCAATCACACAATAGCTGTTGGATACAAGAACACAGTTCTGCCCAGATGATGTGTCAAGAACAAGCTGCAAGAACTCCCAAACCAGGGTTGCTCTTGCAGCCTTGGGAGCAAGGGCCATGTTTTCTGTTCTTGCGAAGGATGTATTGACCTTGGGACTTCATGCGCCAGAGGCATCGGGGTGTGTATTGATGTAAAGTGCCCTGTAGTCAATGCAGAAGCAGGGTATACTGTCCTTTCTCAGTACCAATGTGACTGCAGGCGTCCAGGCAGAAGTGGATGGCTCAATGGTCCATACTGTATATGCCATGTCCGCAGCAATAGGCTGTGACCACCTCTGGTTGAGTCTCCAGGAGTGGGACAGCCAAAGGGTTAGCTATGACCTCATTCATTACTCCCATACACTATGGAAGTCATGGAGGTGAGCCTACCACTGTAAGCTCCTTGGGCAGATATGCATTAGACCTCTAGCTTGCTCAAAAGATGAGGTCTACCAGCACCGTCATGACAGCTTCAGGGATCTAGAGAGTAGGACTTGAGATAGTGGGACACAGTGGTAAGACCATCAGAGCTTTCAATGCCATTTGACCAGAAAGGCCAACATCACCATCTAGTCCTCATGGATAATCCTACAGGGTATAAAAGCACCGGCCTGTGGTGCTACACACACTGTGGGGGATCATGAAGATCATCAGAATTGCAGTGTAGAAGTAGAATGGATTCACAACTCAACATCATTGCATTTCTCAGGGTCCATGGATCATTTCCCTGAGCATTGAGAACACTGTGTGATATGATGTCATCCTCTGGAATCATGATAATGACTCTCATTTGCTTGAAATGTCCTTACAGTTTTTGTCAGGATGTGGTCTTGTGAAAGTTAGGGTTAGTTGGGCTGCATCACTGGATGCAACAAAGCACTTTAAAATCACCCAGTCACAGACATATTGACACTATTGGTTTAAGTGCAGCACATTTCTCTGTTTGAACTGGGGCAACTTGGGATTTGTATATTTTGCCTTTTGCATATTTTGTTACACACTGCACCTTTAATGTGTAACATACATTAAATTCACCAGTCGAACTTCCCATCGATTCACATCACTAAACCGTCATGCATGGTGTGTGCACAATCCACACTGCAAACTACACGGTTATAGAAATGCTCACACTGATCATGGGAACCAGCAGCACATACTCTATCTGTTCAACAGGAAACAAGCCGCTCTGTGTGGCTCTTCATCCTTCATCCATCCTCTCCGACAAATAAATAAATTACATGTCTGCTCGGCTTTTGACGTCACCACACTTAAGTGCTGTGTCCACATTTGTCATCTTAGATGCTAGTACCTGCATGGCATGATCACGACCTAGTTGCAATAGCCTACCATGGCTCCCTGTGCTGCCATTAATTGTGGTCGGCATACAAGTGCTGCAAGAATGGAGCAACCCGTACACAGCACAACAATAAGAGACTCAGATCAAAACAGACAGAGATCAGACATAAACACAACATAAACTGGACAGTTGAAGACTGATTCCATTCTATCAGTCTGTACATATTTTTATTTTACAAAAAGCATGCAGACATTTAAAGGATGACTGGCAATAACCTCAACAACAGACTTGATAATCATCCTTTTTTTATCATAATTAAAATAATAAAGACAAAATTGATTCATAAATAGATACAACATGTTCCTCCTTGTGACATTTCATTGATCACAATACTCTTCACTGTCTTTTGAAAAACCTGATCATATTACAACTGTTTATTTTTTCCAAAGTCTTATTTCTGTCTTTAGCCTAAGCCACAAGTTGTTTATCACCTTTATAGATCTTTATTATTTCATTATTTCATTGATTGTTTTCATGCTCTTCTCCAGAAATTAGCTTTTTGTTGAAATCGTATTCTATAGGCTACACATTGATATGCCTTGATTTAATCCAGTGGACGGATGGATGGATGGATAGATAGATCGAAGCTGGAGTCCTTAGCTATTGGACAGTGGGACATTTTCAGATCACAGGGGTCGATGCTTGAAATGTATTCAGTTAAAGAGACACAATGCCCCACCCCCTGCACGCCCCTGCAGGGTGTGCAATGCAAAAAGCATAATACAAGACCAAAAGGATGACAGAGCTAAGCTGCAATGCCACAAAATGGCTGACTGCGAGATGCAACGGCATGAAATGGCATTTGTCAGAGTAACACTGGCTGGCTATGTATTAGGTCAATCTCCAAGTGAAGTGATTATAGTGAAAAAAGACACTCCCCGTAGCTTATCATGTTAATTTACACTTAGATGTGCGGTGACCTCTGTACAGCTGTAAATGCTAAATGGTTTGTATCCAAACTATTTAGCAGTTTTCAAGTCTTGACAACTTCTTAGTTGACATTCACCTTCTCACACAAACAATGTGTGCAGAGAACGCAGAGCATATTTGGGGCTCAGTATCTTGCCAAAGGGCACTTTGATAGGCGGATTGCAGCTATAGAGGCACAGCCACATGGAGATGGAAGTCAGGTGATATGTAACGAAATACCAAGAAGAGTAAAGGTCAAGTCACAACACATAAAACACTGTATAGTCACAATGCAATGTGAACACTCTGGATCACTCATGCTCCGACCTAATTAACAGTGACGAGAAGACACTGTTTAATAATTTGTATTCTGTCACTCTGACTATATTCCTCCAAGCTTCAAAGGAAAAAAGTAATTGTGAAAAAGTAATTGTAAAATGACATTAGAGTATATATTATCGTAATGGATTAGGACATGATAAAATTAGCGACAAGTTGAATGTGAAATCCAACTCCCATAGATATGAGATGATCTTGAAGAACAGAAATTCATCCAAAAACAGTAACTTCATGAAATTATAAGTGTGTGTTGTTGTTGTTGTTGTTGTTGTTGTTGTTGTTGTTATTGTTGTTTTAAACAGGGGTGTCTAACTTATTTTAGTTCAGGGGTCACATAGGGCCAAATCATAACATTATAACTAATAAACAACGTCAAATGATTCCCTTTGTTTTAGTAAAAAAAATACAAGTACAGTTGCATTCAATGAAAATA
>JAFBJT010091662.1:0-17678 GCA_016785325.1 Chascanopsetta lugubris | reverse complement strand
CCCCCCCCCCCCCCCCCCCCCCCCCCCCCCTAAATGCATCCCCTGAATTAAACATTAAATATTTATAGCCCCTCTCTCCGGCTTTAAGTGGGCTTCCCCTCTTCAAGGATCCATCCGTGGCCGCCCACGCACAGCTCGGCTCCATTTGGAGATGCGGAAGGGAGATTCCTCTGCGCGCTCCCTCCTCCCCTCCCCTCCCCTTCCTGCCTCTCTCCACTGGATGATGTTACCGTTACGCACCACTACAATAATAAGCGGGGACGCGGTTCTCAGGGGCGAATCCCTGGTGACGTCACTGGCGCTCCTGTATAAGTGCACTGAGCGCGGCGACTTCCACCAGACTCGAGCAAAAAGCGCCGACCACATCAACCCATCCAACCCGGGGATTAGCTGCTTTGCCTCCGTTGGATTGTAATAGTCAGCACCGGGTAAGTGTCTTTTTCATACTGCTGGGACATAATTTTTTTTGAAATTTTTTTATTCGCTTTACTTTAAAAGAGTGTAGAACTGGATTTGAAAAAAAAAAAAATGTGGTCAGGTCGACTTTATCTGTCTAGTCTGTGGATTTGCGCTGTAAAGACTTGGATCAGCAATTTTACGCACGGCGCGTCTGTCCGCAGATCCGCGCGTTTACGCACGAACAGAATGACGCTGAACAAAGGGGACAAGTTGCGGAACATGGACAAGAGGAGAGGCAGCGTGCCCTTCCCCATGAACCTGCCCAACCTGCACCGGAGGAGCATGCCGGTGGACGACCGGGACCTGCGCGCCACGATGCCCCAGACCGGCCAGACCGACGAGCTGTCCAACCTGCTGCGGTGCACGTCCTACTCCCCCACCGAGCAGCACCGCGGCAGCTGCGCCTCGGACTCCTCCGACTCCGTCATCTCCACCGGCAGCGACGCGGAGTCCCAGGTGTACAAGGTGGTGCTGCTCGGGGAGCACGGCGTGGGCAAGTCCAGCCTGGCGCGCGTCTTCGGCGGGGTGGAGGACGCCGGTCACGACTGCGATGAAGCAGGTGAGCGCATGGGGACGCTACATGGGAGGGGGGGTGGGGTGGGTGGGGGGGGAGATGACTCATCACACACATTCATTCATTCAGACACGCGTAAGTGCACACATGATGCCCATTGCCAATGCGGTCTTGTGCACTGGTTAGGTCTGAAGGTCAATTGGCTCCTGGAATAATGAACATAATTTGACCTTATTCTGATGGATCATCAGTAAAACTGCTTTACTCTTTGTTTTTTGTTTTTTAAAAACCACTATAATAATAATAAACAACAAACTGCATTGAATGTACATTGAATGCAGAATGTAGCATTTTCTTTTCATTGTCATAATTGTCACCTGCATAGGTTCTAAGTCAGAATAACTAAAGTCTGGGTGCTGATGGATGGAGCTGCTGCATTACAGGGAGAGAACAGACAGTCCTCATATTTTTGCTCTTGCATTGATTATTACTGTTCCCATCTGCAGCCTGGCACCAGTCCTCCCCTCAGCCGTCACACACAGAATGTGAGGGGAGACTATAAAAGGCTGGTTTGATCACGGGCAGCTCCTTGCAGCACTGAGCACAATAATAAAAAAAATGAGTGTGGATTTTTAAATTCTTTTTTTTAAAGTGTTTGCATCAGTGTCTAATCTAATATTTATTCCAATCTCTCCTCAGGAAACACTTACGACAGGTCTATCGTGGTGGATGAGGAGGAAGCCTCCATCCTGCTGTATGACATCTGGGAGCAGGTGAGTGATGCATGATTGATGACATCATCATTGCCTTCATGTAGGATTGTATCAGTCAAGGACATGGCTAAACTCTGTATCCCCCCCCCACCCCCACCCCACCCCACCCTGCAGGATAACAGCCAGTGGCTGAAGGAGCAGTGCATGAGGATGGGAGACGCCTACATCATCGTGTATTCGGTGACGGACAAGTCGAGTTTCGAGAAGGCGTCGGAGCTGAGGATCCAGCTCCGCCGAGCCCGGCAGTCGGAGAACATTCCCATCATCCTCGTGGGCAACAAGAGTGACCTGGTGCGGTCCAGAGAGGTGTCTGTGGATGGTAAGTGGGTTTTAATTCAGCCTGAAATCTCCAGATCGAAGTTTATTTCAGGGGGGCGGTGGATCTTAAAGGTGCAGTGTGTAAGATTTCGGTCCATAGCCCAGAGTTGGACGGACTAAAGATCTTTGGGGTTTAGGTTCTCCTGCTTGCTAAAATAAGATATGTGAGGTGATGCACAACATGCAACTTCACCAGTAGATGTCACCAAATCTTAGACACTGAACCTTTATTTTTATTTATTTATTTTTTTTAAATAAGCTAATATTCATAGTTTGAAGTGTAGAAGAAGAACCACTAGGGCTTGACCAGCATGTCATGGGTTCTGGCCTCATTTCTCACTCCACTGCTCAGGCTCGACACAGGCCTGCAGGCACCCAGAGCTCCGGGTTGTGCCATAGTTTACGATTGGGGCTTTGACTTCAAGCGTACCGAAGATTTCTTTGTCATCAGCGCCTCCTCAAATTTACCACTAAATCCCCCCCGTCCACGTTTTCCGTGTTTCAGAGGGAAGCGCCTGCGCCGTGGTCTTCGACTGCAAGTTCATCGAGACGTCGGCCTCCCTCCACCACAACGTGCAGGACCTGTTCGAGGGCATCGTGCGACAGATCCGCCTGAGGAAGGACAGCAAGGAGGAGAACGCGCGGCGCATGGCCAACTGCAGGCGCCGCGAGAGCATCAGCAAGAAGGCCAAGCGCTTCCTGGGCCGCATGGTCGCGCGCAAGAACAAGAAGATGGCGTTCAGGCAGAAATCCAAGTCCTGCCACGACCTGACGGTGCTCTGAGGTGCGCCAGGACAGACGGGACATTTAGAGCTTTTTCTTTGGCCTCTGAAGACCAGACGCTGTGTGTGTTTTAACACTAACCCTAAAGGACTAATAGAGATGTACAGAAATCTATTTTTTATTTTCTAGACACCAACCGAAGCAAAGAATGGACTTTGATTAATAAAAAAAAAAAAAAAAAACATGACTGACATTGATTGCATGAGGCTTTGCAAATTTTCATTTTTTTGTTTTGTTCCATTTTTGCCTTAAACATGTTGCAGTCGTCATTTGATCCGAATCCACAAAGGCTTGTTTTTGTTTATTTTTTGTTTATTTTCTATAGTTGAACAAATGTTGCCTTGCTGTTGGGTTGATTTGTCATCATGGGAGGAGGATTGGTGTGTGTGTGTGTGTGCGTGCGTGTGTGCGTGCGTGCGTGCGTGCGTGCGTGCGCGCGCGCGTGTGTGTGTATATACGAGTGATGCTGAATGTGACACATCTCATTATCCTACAAAGACATGGAAAAGGATCGCAGGTCATGTTGCAGTTGAATTTACTTGAAACGTGGTTACGCAGGTTCGTGCCTCGGCCAAGTTCCAGAAGAGACGTCAAAGACGAGCGAAAGTAAAAAATAAAAAATAAAAAAAAAATGTAAAAAAAGATTATGAAGAAACCTCTGTTATTCTGTGTTGTTCCATAACATTGAATTCAGGTTGTGAATGTATCAGTAAAAGCAATAAGTTATATCAAGTCTCGTGGAATTTCTTTGTTTACTTTTTGTTTTTTTTTCCTGTTTTTTTTCCAATTTTTTTTTTCCAAAAAAAAAAAAAAAAAAAAAAAAAAAAAAAAAAAAAAAATTCCTCCTTTTGTCTTGATTTCCCCCCGGAGCGAGCGGCCATTTTCTCCATTCTCGCCAATTTACTGCGTCCTCATAAATATTCATTTGATGGTATCGCTGGAATGGAACCTGACTGGGCCTTTGCTTTCACAGGAAGGAAACATGGTGGTTAAGCACGTGCATCTGAAGCCGTTAACCATTAATCCGCCCGAGGAGTACAAGTACGCAAGTTTTCCATCCAATTTAAACTCCGCTCACACCTCCGAGGGAACACACACCGTTTGGAGAAGGTAAGAAGTCAAAGCTGCTTTTATTCTGAAATGCCCGGGAACAATAGCAATTTGCAAATGGCACTTTATTTTGTTCCATTTTAGTTATCGTCCTCCTCTGCTGTTCCACTTGGCTTGTTTTTTAATGTTGATCTGTGTTGTTTTTCTCGATCCTGATGTAATTGTGGGGTTCTGTTTGTACTTGTGCATGTTTACCACTATCATGATGTGTTTTCACTGTGGTTTCAGTCAAATTCAACACGAGTGAAACGCATGTTTAAAAACCAAAGTTGTGTACCCTCAGTGTATGAAAGTTGCAGATGTGTGAATCAGTAACTCGACACGTTGTGTTGTTGTTCGAGCTCATGTGTTGGAATCACTTCCTCTCTTACAGACACTCAAGGCAAAGATGCTCACCTTAACTCTCACAGTAAGAGGCATCGCGTTGTTCCACTGTCACAAGTTCACATGACTGCATGTTCCCACTCCACTGAGGCTTGTTTCATGTGTTACTTCACAGCTGCTGATACTTCACACCTTGGCACAGTGCTCGGGGGCTAATGTTAAAATAGGTGTGCCTGAAAACTACGATGGTATTTTCCCATGGTATCTGGCCAAGGTAAGAGATTTATATTGTGTATCATATTTTTGATTTTATGTTTGATCAAGGGGGGATGAGAAATTCAAAAGCAGCTCTTCCAAGGAGGTTGTTTCTTTGAAGTCACGGAGGTTTTACAACAAAACTTAAACGTTTTTACTTAGAAGTCAATTTGTGCTGCTTATGATTTTGGTGCAAATCCAGATAACAGCAGCAAATCCTTTCACATTATGAGATACGGAGTTTTTTCCACACTTTGATTATCTTTTGCTATGAGAACATCCTGATGAATTACATCATTATGTGTATGGGACTGTTATTTGTGATGTTTGAGAGCAATTCTGGCATCACTGACCAAAATGAGGGCTTCCCCACAATGATTTTCAAATATAAATAAAGATTTATAGAAGTTGGGCCTGATCCAAATAACACCTCTGGAAATGAGATGTGTTTTTATCAGAGGATTCTGGGGCTTTGATGGAGGTGAAAGAATTTTGTTTTGTTTTGTTATTGAGCAGAATGGCGTAAAAACCTTTTTTTCCTAATTCAAGAAATAATGTAAAAAAAAAAAGTAAGAAAAGGGACATAGCCGCCACAACATAGTAGAGGCCTAAGTGTTATTAGATCTGAGTTTTCAAATGTTTGCAAAGGAAAATCTCATGTTTATCATCGTTGGAGCAACAGAAGCTTTTTCCATCCATGTGCAGAGCAGCATGTGGTTCTGTAGGTGGAGAATGAAAATGGAGGTGAATAGTGAGGCAGAGTCTCTCTCTCTCTCTCTCTCTCTCTCTCTCCCTCCCCCCCCTCTTGCCCTCAAGGTTGAGGCTGTATGAACATGCTGTCGTCATCAGCAGACTATAATTGGAGTGTTCACAAAGCTGCTCGGGCGTCACACTCAGCCTCTGCTTTCAGTCCGGCCGCAGCCTCAGACGTTTTTGTTGGGCGGTGTCACTCACACACCGCGCAGCGCCAACAATATCTGCCTTTAATCGCTCGAAATGAGAAAGTCATCACATTTTGTAAGGGGCCCGGGCCTTTGTGGCGGACTGATGTCATTAACACACTTCAAACAGCACGTTAATGGCCTGAACAGAGGAGGGGAAGGAGGGGGGGGGGGGGGGGGGGGGGGGGGGGGGGGGGGGGTAATAATTATCCTCCACTGTTCTAAAAGGAAAGGACACAATAATCACTGCAGATTAGTTGGTGGTAAAAGCTTCATTGTGTTCAGTGTTCACTCGTCAGTCCTCCGGTTTCTCAACTTTGTTTTACGTTAGTAAAACCTACAAATTAAAAGTGACGGATTTAAAGGTGCAGTGTGTGAGATTTGGTGACATCTAGCGGTGAAGTTGCATATTATATCCATCACCTCCCCGTCCCCCTTCAGGAGATCATCTGGTAGACGTCAGTTGTCATTAAAACTCCAAAAATGTTTGGTGCGTTCACTCTGGGCTACTGTAAAAACATGGCGGAAATCTTACACACTGCACCTTTAATTCTAAACACTAAAACTACATATGTTGTAACCTAAGTTTAACAGTTTGGAGCAGAACCAGAATTGTATTGAAATTTCTTTAAAGGTCCAGTATGTAAAAATCTGAGTGAAATATTTCCATTTCTATTGGCCGTAATGTAACATAAATACATTTATAAACAATTACACGATTGTATTCTCACCCAAGCCTTTGAAGTATTTTCATTTAATCGCAAATGAGCCCTCCTGCAGTGTGCTCTTTGAGGGGTGCTCGGCTGTGACTTGCAATCCTACGCAATGTGCCTTTAAAACCGTGAGATGGGGCTTTTTACACTCCTACTTTTTATTGTTAAGCGATTAATTCATAGATTTAAAAACGTCGAGTTGACTCCTATCTGTGTATGTTTGATATTCGCCACACATGCGTAGTAAACCGTGACGAGGCGAATTTAAATGGGGAGTCTTTAGGCGACTGTTGAGCCGTGATGGAGGCCTGTGCTCCGCTGAGCGTCATTCTAGTTAAAGATTACACCTCATTTAAAGAAATCAGAACATCTAAACATCACGGCTGCCGATCTTCACCGAGCCGCCGCCGCCGCTCAGGATCACAGAGCTCAGGGAAGCCAACGGCCGGAACTTCATCATTAGAAAAGAACGGACTTAACAAAAGAATGTTGAAGCGCATGTTGGAGTCATTAGTGGCTCTTCTCTTTCTCTCTCTCTCTCACTCCTCCTCTCTATTGAAAACTCTCTTTTGGTCTTGATGAGCTCTGTGTTCCGATATTGACGCAAAATACAACTCCTCCTCGTCTGTGCAGCTGCAGAGTCTGCCCGCTAACTTCACCGACCTGGTGGTCTCGGGAGACGACGAGGGGATATTCGGGGTGGAGACTCGCTTCCTTTATGCTCTGAAGCCGCTGGACAGGGAGAAGCAGCCGTCGTACTCTCTGCAGGTAACGACGAGTCGCGGCCACCACGCCCAAATGTTCTCGCCCTGCTCCAAATGAGATATTTCCCACAATCTTTTCTGGTGGACGACAAGTAAATACAAAACATCCTGTAGCTCTTGTCGTGTGTGAAAAGCAAATTCCGGTAAATATCAGGTCCTTATTTCCTGGATGTTTTCCAGAGTTCATCTCTGACAATGAAATGAGTAAATCTCAGTATTGTTCAACAAAGCAGCCTCAGATTCTCATGTGAAGTAACATCTGAAGAAATACTCGAGAGGTTCCCAGGTGAAGTCTACGTGCCAGTTCCAGAGGCTGCTATTTAAAGATTCTCTGTGTGTGTGTGTGTGTGTGTGTGTGTGTGTGTGCGTGTGTGTGCGTGCGCCCGCACACAGGTGTCCTTCCGAACGTCAGGGCACCAGCAGGGCTTCACAGTCGAGGTGTGCGTCATCGACAAGAACGACAACGTGCCCTCCTTCCTGGAGGAGAGCATGAGGGGCAGCGTGCAACTCGGGCTCCTCAAAGGTACAAGAACTTCTGCTCCACCACGCGATGAACCGCACACACTGCACCTTTAATTGATGATTATCAATAATGTCGTTGTCTTGAGTGTGAGTCCATGCATTCCATGGTGCCTCTCATCTGAGACAGAGGGCGGAGACATGTCTGACTCTGCACCACCCGCTCTCTCTCTCTCTCTCTCTCTCTCTCTCTCTCTCTCTCTCTCTCTCTCTCTCTCTCTCTCTCTCTCTCTCTCTCTCTCTCTCTCTCTCTCTCACTCAGGGATCCCCTTCATGCAGGTGGAGGCTCTGGATCGGGACGACCACGACACGGCTCACGCCGACCTGCGCTTCAGCCTCATGGAGCAGACGCCCAGGATTCCCTCCAACCAGATGTTCGCCATCGACTCCATCACGGGGGAGGTCTCCCTCACCGAGGAAGGTCGGTCCCCAGTACGAAATAACGATATGTACAGGTGCATGTCGATCAAGGGGCTCAAACGTGTGGCCCGTGGGCTGGAACCGCTCCACCGGAGGGTCCAATCCACTCGGCGCGCAGGGTGATTTTTTTTGCAAAGTGTAAAAATGACAGAGACGTTGTCGGGATGTGGGTTTATTGACTTGCACTTACTATGCCGGGACACTAGGGGGCGCTCACGTCGCTAAGAAGAGGTGAGTTGTTAGAGAAGAAGAGGAGGAATAGAGTCTGTTTGTGTCTCTGTTTTGACGTGAGAGCTTAACGCAGCGCTGTCATGCTGTGGTTTTACTAGTCCGGCCCACTTGACGTCCCATTGGTCGGTCACACTAACGTAAGTGTGACAGACCTGATGTGGATCATAAGAATAAAAGAGATGAGGTCAAATTCATGTCAATACAAAAGCTTCAGTCATCCAGTCTGTTTTAGTTTTACACGTGAAATCAAAGGGAAATCATTCATTTACACATTATTGGTCAATAAAGGTTCATGTAACCAAACACTCATGCACATACAAGACCAGACCAGATGCAGAGAGTGTGTGCTGCTGCTGCTGCTGATGATGCTGCTGCTGCTGCTGTTTTTCCGTACCAATGAATTTGCCCCTCGTCAAGGGCCCGGCAGGAGCCCAATGACTTTCACGCCGGCTGGTCCCTGGCCTCCGGCCGACGTCTCCGGTTCTCAGCAGCAGCAGTGAAAATTGCAAATTATGTTCTTGATTTTCTTCTTTCTTTTAATCACCACCGGGTACAGCTGCCATGTCGTGGGTGTTTATGTTATTTCCCCCGCATCTGAAAAATGAATTGGAAATGAGGTGATGCATATCCAGCGCACAGGTGGCTGCGAGAGTGTTAAATGAAGCATGTGACGTGTGAAACGTCGCATTAACCGAGGGAGGATTCTAAAAAACACGGACCTGTTTCACGAGCCCTCGTGTGATCACTTATTACTTTGCACGTATTTCTTTCCTTTCCGTAAATGTGTCCTTTTCACTCGAACCCCACCAGGAGCCTCGACCCTGGACCCTGAGATGTGCGGCCGCTACAAGCTCCTGGCCATGGTGAAGGACATGGGAGGGAGGGCCAATGCCTTCTTCACCAGCGGCATCGTCACGGTGGAGGTGACGGGAAACACGTGGGCGTCGCCCGACCCCGTGAGGCTGCAGGAGAACCTGCCGGGCCCCTACCCCATCCCCATCTCACAGGTGCGTGCAGCATGGAAACAGCCTCTTTTACCCTCCAAGTGCATTAAAGGAGCTATCTTGAAATTTGACATCTTTAAGATTCAATAGAGGAAGTGTTTTGCAATCTTATTTTTTTTTTTTTTTTCTACATCCCAAAATATTTTTTATACATAATTAGTTTGAACCACAAATCGAATGTGATGTAAAATTTGCATATAAACATTAGTAGCTGGTGTGGATGAGAGGCAGACTGGGCTCTGTAGTGGCTCCCGACTCACCCTAGTGGTGAAAAAGTGGTATGACACGGTGAAAGTGTTGCATATGCTGTTGATATCTGTGGTATGGTGTCAAGACTGTTATTTCTAAATACTCTAGTTGTTTTTTTTTTAGTGTTAAAAAAACGACATATACCTTCTTTTGAATAAGTTTGACTTTTCACCTTAAATTGTGACAACGTGAGATAGGCGCTGACATTGTTGTGAACGCATCCCCGGCTGTTATCACATTGCAATTTATCAAACACTGTCAATAGCCCGGACTGAGTAAAGTGGCATCATGTTGCCAGTGGCTGTTTTTAGAGCCTCATGGGTCCTGCTAAGTGACCAAATGTTGAATTATTAATGCTGTGCAAATGCCATGAATCCTTTCAGGCCACTGAGTCACTTTAACTCCCCGTGAACGCCCACTGTCCCACTGTCCCACTGTCCCACTGTCCCACTGTCCCACTCACCAACCGCCAACGCCGCCATCACCAGCCTGACACTTTCACACAATATTAACAGCCTAATTTACCCAGATACACAAGAATGGAGTCTGATATTTCTTTTCATCCAAAGAGAATTCAGTGCCCGGAAAGTGTGAATATGTTGCAGAGGATACTTCATATCTCAATTATTTAACCACCTTCAAATTTGTTTTGGCAGATTCATTAATTATTCCATCAAGGGATAATTTATCAGCAGCAGTTTGTGCTCATCATCCAATAATTCAAGTCATTTTTCAGGCAGAGGTTTCAAACATGTTCATCTTTTATGACCAGACATTTTACTGAATATAGAAACGGTCAGAATGTAAGAATATAAAGCTTTACCTGTGCATCATATCCACATTTCACATCACATTGGAAATACTCTTCAGCCCTTAATTAAAGTTCCGTGCTTTTCTTACCTTTGTAAAATCAAAACATTTCGGGAATTATACTCTCACCAAATGTCAGTACGATCGCCATGAATTTAATTTCGACCAATATAATTGGATTACATCTTGCACACTTGAACATTTCGAAGAAAACAAAGCTATTTAAAGCTTCCTCTGAACCCCCCTGTAACACCCCACAGACTGTATCAGTCCCTGGTCTTGTCTAACCCCCTGCTTATAATAATATCATATCAGCTACATGTCTATAAATAACTTAAAAGCCCTCGGAGCTTGTTTGACACATGAAGGGGGGTGGGAAGGGGGGGGGGGGGGGGGGGGGTGGTTGTAGAACAAATGACAGTTGAGCTTTGACTGAAAATCCATACACACACACATGTTCACACACTGAGAACTGAGACGAAGAAGAGAAGCCGATTCCTCTGCTGAATGAAATGCTCCGTGGTGGTTCGATACATCACGTTATGAGTCCCGCCCCCCCCCCCCCCCCCCCAGAGTCCCGCCCCCCCCCCACCCACCCACGCCCCCCCCCGCCCCCCACCCCCCCCCCCTCCTCACGTCTTCTCCCACCTCCCCCTCACTCGCCCTCCGCCTCTCATCTCTCCTGTTGTAACAGCCTCGTCCGCCCACTGCAAATGCGCGTATTCATGAGCGTGGGCACGATTCTTTTTTTCCCTTTTTTTTCCCCAAAGGCCTTTTGAAATAAAAAAAAAAAATGAAAAATTCCAGTAGGTTTAGTTCCTTATAGTTCTAATGGAGACTGGTGACTCATCCATCAATCATTATGTTAATAAGAGTAAATTGTCGACGAGCAGGACTCTCTCACATGAGAGCAGATCCGCTCGTGTTTACTTTAAAGGTGCAGTGTGTACGATTTTGGTCATTTTTGTCACTTCTAAAATCAAGACAAAATAATTACATACTGCCGTGTGCCGCCATGTTTCTACAGAAGCCCAGAGTGGACGTACTAAACATCTTTCGAGTTTTAATGACAACTGAAGTCCATAGGTTCTCCTTCATGCTCAGAAGAGTGAGGGTGCGATGATGGATACAACATGCAACTTCACCTCTAGATGTCACCAAATCTTACACACTGCACTTTTTAATCATTCTAATAATAACAATGAATTGTTCATGGGTGGGACTTCATCATCTCTCACATCTGAGCAGATCCGCTCTGTGCACTCGTTTACTTTGATAATGAAAAATGTGTAAAATCCAAGTGAGGAATAAAAAAAAACAAAAAAAAACCTCTATTGTTCCAACTCTGACTCAGCTGTGAAAACCGTGTAGCTCCAGCGTCTCCGTCGCCCTCGGCCTGACTCTAAATCACACAAAAAGCAGATTTAGGTGAGTGTTTACTGGGGGAAGCCTCATCTCGCCCACTCTGAGTGATGGTTCACGCTGTGGATCCGTAGGTGGTGGAACTAACTGCTGTTATGACACATACAGACGCAGTCTTTGCCTAGAGATTCACAGTGTGGATCCTTCCTGCCTCTCCCTCCTCCCCCGTCCCCCCCGTCCCCCCGCCCTCCCTCGGCCGCAGTCTCAGATAAATAGAGCGGTCATGTCCACGTCCACTCATGTGAGACAGATGTTGTGCCCATGTCGTCCTTGGTGTGACAATATTTTGAAAGATGCCGATATGAAATTGCTGCTCTTCGCTCTTCATGCCATCATCCGTGTCCGACATCAGTTACAGGCCCGGGCCGATGTTGTTGTTGTTGTTGTTGTTGTTGTGGTGGTTGTTTGACTGATTATACGTTCGGATCCAAACCGGCCTTGGATTTCTGTCTCAAGATGAAAATTTGTTGTTGTCCGTTTGCGTCACCAGTCGAAGGCTCAGGGCGGGTTCTTTTCGATGTGTTATCTGTTGCGCGTTCCTGATTGCTTGCCTCCAACTCTGATTATGTAATGCAATCAGCACAACTACGTGGACTCGGTAATGAAATCTATTGAGACTTTGGAGTGGAGGCGTGTCCTCCGAGCCTGTGAATGAATGCATCAAGGCTCTTACCCGCATTGGATTCCTCCATTTTCTCCGTCAAATTGAAATCTGATCATTTCTCGCCGGATGGGTCCGAGCCGCGCTCGGCCTCCGTCGTGGCCTCATCATCGGCTTTCAATACGACTGACGTCCCCTCGGCTGACTTCAGTCATCGAGTGACGTCAGCGCGGACGTCACCGGCGTCAAAGCCGCCACCATCCGTGAATATGTGTCATGAAAACAATGGATCAGCTGATTGTGTGTAATATCAAAGGCGTCACGTGTAGAAACACATCGTTGGTTCTGATCGGCAAATTATTTTGCCGCTAACAACGAAGCAGGTCTGGTTCATTCCGGAGACAACGTGAAGATGGACGACTCGCCAAAGTGAAGCCAATGGGTGTAACCTGTTGCTTGGCTGCAGTGGAGGTCACTACCTCAGCCTCCTCCATGTTACTTGATGCGTCGATGTGAGAATGAACATTTCCATTTCTTTTTGCATGCAGAAATATTGTCGAATTACACGGATTAGCAAAACCGACGTGAGAAAAGCTGTTGCAGTACGTACGCCAGGTCCATAGGTGGCAGTGCAGCATCGCCATCAATCTGTGCCCATTGAAACAACTCGATGTTGAACGCTCTTGGTCAAATGCTAATTTCTCAAACTCCTATGTTTTGTATCACTCAGTGATCAGTTACTACATGAGTGGGGTGACGCATCACCATCGGCAGCTGAGGATACCTTCTGATTGGTCGCTTGATTGGATCAATCTTACAGCCTTACAACTGAGGCTCCACCCCCAACTATAGCCACTGAGTCCCGAAGGCGTCTGTAGCTTTGATATTTCAGTGGCAGCACAAACCTATTCACACAGTCCCAAGAGGCCAAATGATGAGTTTATTGCCGGGTTGAAGTTTCAATTAAAGCCCGGACATATCAATCATCGTCAATTATAATTTCCCAAAGGCGATGAGTTTGAATTGCTTTCACTTTGGAGATATTTTTCCTTGGTACTGATTAATCAAGTAAAGGCAGTGACTTGGAGGGTGTGGCTTCTTTTTCTTAAGAAATGCTCGCCGCAGATTTATTTCCCCATCGATTTGAAAGCATTACCAGATGAGTTCTTTCATCACGCTTGCGCCGTATTGTCCAGGAGCTGCGCCGACGCGAGCGCACGGCGAGAGACGGAACGTGCTCTGCGCGTTCAAACGTCGACCGGCTCAAAACAGATGACCTCATGGGCGCTCCGCACGGGACTTTATATATAGAGCCGACGAGAGGCATCAATCAGCCCCATCTACATGAAGCTCCAAAGGGTCCAGAGACACCAGCATAACACGGGGGGCGGGGGGGGGGGGTGCGCAGCCAGCTGTGTGGAGTGGCTTTGTGTATACAACAGCCGAGCATTTGGCCCGGCCGTCTCCAAAACAAGGGGAGGAGTGTGTGACAGTGCCTTGAGGAGACACACATGTCCCGAGCGAGCATCAGCTGTGGCGTGACCGGGCTCCTCTCCTTGTTGGGTGCTGTCTGATGGCGGCCGTGGTCGTCTCAGCCCGGCTGCGCGCGGCTCCGTCGAGGGGCTGTAAAGGCGGAGTGGAAAATCCCCTCCAGCCCGCAGAGTTGGTTTTGGCCGCGCTCTCTGTTCCACATCAGTGCATTTGGACGGCTCCTTATCATGTAAACAAATGGTCGCTTAGCTTTGCACTTACACACCAGGCGGCTCCCGCCGCACAGCTCTGCAGGTTTAGAGTCGCCGTTGCGGGCTTGTTGATTTCAAAGGTTCAGCGGGTGGGATTCAGCGGCATCCGGTGGTGAGGTGGTATATTGCAGCCGACTGGATATCTCTTCCCCCGTGTTCCCTCTCCATGTGTTTGGTCCATGACCTATGATGTCCTCCATATAACGTCCATAGCACCAACAGCCTTGTGTGATGGCCGGATGCAGATTTCACTGTGAAAATTGGGCTTTTCACCATTATGCTGGGGGGCGGCAGTGGCTCAGTGGGCAGAGCAGTTGCCATTGGAAGCAAAGGTCACTGGTTCGGACCCCGCTCGGCCCATGCTGCAGTGTCTCCGGCCCAGACACTGACACCCCCAATAGCCCTATGTGTTCTGGTAGAAATACCCCATGACCCAGATCACTGGATAAGCGGTTGAAGACCATTATGGTAAAAAAAATCAATCAATCAATAAATCCAGTGGTTTGTACTTTATCGAGTGTTGATGACCCGTCAAAGCGCTCCTCAGTACAGTTTACATCCCCCAAGACACACAAACAGTCAAACCATGCATCTATTTACAGCACTTTGTATCTATGAGCACATGGAACAATGTGGGGTTCAGTATCTTGTCCCAGGACACTTCAGCATGCGGCGTGGGAAAGGCGGGAATTGAACCTCTGACCCGCTGGTCAAACGACAGCTCCTCTAACCCCTCAGCCACAGCTGCCCCTCTATCGGTGCAGCGCGTCACCATCACAGATCACACGTCTCTTTCGACCGACTGAATCCACACATTTGTTTGAAGAGATGCTCGTCACAGGGACAGAGGACATTGTGCTTTTTTACCACATTGTCCCTGGTTCTTGGAATCGGGGTCAGAATCGTACAACTTTATTGACCTCGGAGGGAAAATCGGGTATTTATAGACTTTTATTTACGAGGAAATACAGCCGACATACCAGGAACTGAACCGCTGCTCCACCACCGAACAGCAGTGGTGTGGACGGCCAACGAGGGGGGACGCTCTGCAAAACAAAGACCCCCTCCCCACTCACTCATCCCACAAATGCACTGACGATAAACACTTTTCCCCGACGTCCCATTTAGGCCCATTTAGCTAACAACTCTTTGTGTGTGTGTATGTGTGTTGATGTAGGTGAAATGGAGCGGGAGCCAGGCGGAGTACAGTCTGGACGGGGAGTTTCCAGAGATGCTCTTCACCATCAGCAGAGAAGGCGTCATCTATCTCAACGCGCCGCTGGACAGAGAGACACAGGACCAGGTCTGAACACCTCCGGCTCCGCGGGACGAGTGTCCTCATGCGTGTTTACTGTTTCGAACGTCTGAACGTAAGGACGGCGGCGGGGCCCCGCGGCGCCTTCATGACCCGTCGCGAGCCCTTATTTATATCTGTGCACATGCAGCACCACACGTGTTATCATCTGTTTTATGGTCTCAGTGAAAAGCCCTTTATTTGATTTGTTATGTTGGTATTTAAAGGAGTGTGAATCTTTTTTAGACGCTTGATACCAGGAACAAGGTGGTGGGTCAGAGGTTTGGTGTGTGGGATTTAGTGACATCTTGAGGTGATGCGCCATGTTGCAAGCGTAAGAGATGGACGTAGGCTGTATCTCAAGATGGACGTAGCATCCGCACAGAACGTGCCTTGTCGGCCCAGGTGTCACTCCAGAGGCCACGCCCCTTAATTATGCACCGGTTCAAACCCCCGATAGTATAAAGATGCAGTTGTCACAAGGAAAAATGTGACTAAACATAGTTTGTATCAGGCTTTAAACATTTACCTCCAAACCTAGCACTTTTTACAAGGGAGTCCATGTGGATTCACTCACTTTTAGAGCCAGCCTCAAGTGGCCACCCTGTGAACTGCAGGTTTTTCCACTTTGGACTTGTTTGTCAAGTTGCCGTAGGTGGAGAAAACGTCGCTTTAGATTCAAAAGGTGTTTGGTTTGACCCTTCTGGGCTACTGTAAAAACATGGTGGCCTCCATAGAGAGGATTTGCTCATGGGGTAAATACAAATTGCTCATTTTGGGGTAAAGGGAGATTTAATGATTATATTCTGGTGATTAGACTAATTAAAACATCACTATAATTATATTCCGTTTTCGGCAATAGATGCCGTCCACCTCCATCTTCCACACAGGACCTTTAATATACAGAGGGAAAACATCAGCATTTCACGGTTTCCGATGTTGTTCTCGAGTAGAATACTATTTTTATCTAACTTTACTGGCAGCTCAACTGTATAAATGATTTCATTACAGTGGACTCTGGTTCACGTTATTGCAGTGATGCTGAGCACAGAGAGCGGGAGCTATTTTTAAACTGAGCAGAGGTGATTAAGGAGAACAAACCGACGAGCAGCCCTGCTCCTCCAACATATCCTGCCTTTGGCTAAAAAAGACCAATCGTATTATGACAAGGATTTTAAAATTAAATGTTCCAGATCCGAAGTTTCCTGCTGCAGGCTCGGAGAGAGGTCGTCATCTGCTCGGTATAAACACAAATCAAAATCCAGTGTGTTGTTTTTAATCTGGAGTTTTACACACGAGGAGTGACGCTCGTGAAAGCTCTCAGCGGCTCGGTGAACAGAACATTCTGGCATAAAACGCCGAGGCGCTCAAAGAGCAACACGGACAATAACAACGCGCTACGTCAGAGGATGTGCTTATCTTTGAATCTGTCTTCTGTGGAAACTGCGCCGCGGTACAGAAATCAGGCTGCACACGTTGTATCCATCACGTCACCTTTCCCAACCGAGCGTGCAGGGGAACTTATGGTCGCGCTCAGTCGTCATCAAATCTCAAAAGATCTTTAGTGCGTCCACTCTGGCGCTACTCTTAAAAACATGGCGGCCCCCACGGGGTGGACCCGCTTCTAAATAAATATAAAAAGGCTGATTTTAGGGTTTTGTAAAAAGCAAGTTATACATTGGGGTGATTACACATTTGTAAAAAAATGTCTATATAATTGTTAATAATAGTTAGTCATTCTATTCCAGTAGATAGCAGTGATCTTACACACTGCACCTTTAATTACTTGATTACCTCCATCAGCCTATGGTGGGCTTTCATGTAAAGTGACCATGTGACATGGATGAAGTGCTTACATGCTCCTGAGTGTCAGCGGCACCTTCATCCAATAGTTCTGATCCAGCAGCAACAGTGTGTAATAGCTTTGGAATGGAGTCTGCAAATATACTTCTAAATGCAGACTCCTCTCTCGCTCTCGCTCTCGCTCTCGCCCTCACTCTCTCTCGCTCTCTCTCGTGCACACCGGCTGCGTCGTCACGGCAACCCCCACTCTCCAGCCCAGATTGGAGCAACAGCTAGCTCCGGCTTTGCTTGCTGCTCAGAGCTCCACCAGCACCTCAAGCTGCTGCCGTGGCTCAGCTCCAGTGTGGGCGAGAGAGAGAGAGAGAGAGAGAAAGAGCGAGAGACAGAGAGAGAGAGAGAGAGAGAGAGAAAGAGCGAGAGACAGAGAGAGAGAGAGCGAGAGCACAGCCAGCCACTGACTGGCTTTAATTGTTGTTATCACTGTCTGTCGCTCGATGCTTCCATTCAATGGTTCCCTATGT
The DNA here is from genome assembly GCA_016785325.1 of Chascanopsetta lugubris. Taxonomy (NCBI): domain Eukaryota; kingdom Metazoa; phylum Chordata; class Actinopteri; order Pleuronectiformes; family Bothidae; genus Chascanopsetta; species Chascanopsetta lugubris. The sequence continues at coordinate 108 of JAFBJT010091662.1, read as the reverse complement.
AGACTGTTGTTTGCAAGTCACAGGTGTTGCAATGAACTCATCCTTTCATCCATCCACGCATCCATTCTTCAATCTAACTTTCCATTCATCCATCCATTCTTCCATCCT
>JAFBJT010091659.1:39290-50789 GCA_016785325.1 Chascanopsetta lugubris | reverse complement strand
CCCTCCGTCTCTATGCACGCCAACCAAAGAGAGCAAAAAAAAAAGAAAAAAAAAAGTGATAAGCAGTGAGCAGCTTCTGGGTTTTGCTTTCAAGCGCACTCCTGCTGAATCGCTGCGAGTACGTGTGTGTGTGAGCGAGTGAGCGTGTGTGTTTCTGTGTGTGTGTGTGTGTGTGTGTGTGTGCGGGGCGTTCACTCGCTCTCCTTGCCACAGTAGCAACACTTGCAGCAGCCGCGAACAAAAGGCTAAACGCAGCAGAGCCACAGGGCTTGGGGGAAACTCAGGGAGAGGAGCTGGCACAGTGGCCCGGCCTGACTGCACTTCTCAGGGGAGGAACTCCAGCTGCCAGTCGGCCTCGCCGGTCCTCAAGCGGAGACACAGGACTGTTCGAGCATCATCATCCGCCCACCACCACCAACCCCCCCACCACCACCACCCCCAGCAGCAGCAGCAGCAGAAGAGAACATCCTGATCCTGACTTTCACTTTCTCCGCACTCGCACCTTCAGCCTCCGACTTCCTCCCTCACCTGGGCGAACCCCCCAACCGCCCTTTCATCCACCCCCACGCGCCCCCCTTCCCCCCCCCTTCCGCATCCTTCGAGATGTCCGACGACGACTGCCGCTCGCCCATCGGCCTGGACTGCTGCAGCTGCTGCCTGGACCTGGCCAACGGCTACGACGACTCCGTGTCAGGCGGCCAGCGGGGCCCGCGGGGAACCAGCGCGGGGGCGGCGCCGGCGCCGGCCAGCCCCACCAGCCCCAGCGTCACTCACTTCCGCCAGCTCCGCAACCAGCTGATGTACCAGAACCTGAACACGGACAAGCTGAACAACATCATGAGGCAGGACTCCCTGGAGTCGGTGGTGAGGGACCCCTGCTTCCTGCTCAACGAGGGCATCTGCAACGGCAACATCGACCAGACCATGCTGTCCATACTGCTCTACTTCCACAGGTACGTGTGGCGCGCGCTCATCTCACCACGCTACATATGAAAAAGGTCTATTTATAGCCTGAAATATTTACTCATCGGCGTCAAGTGTCCCGTCTGTCGCGTTCGGTTCAAAGTCTCCTCTCATGGATCTGATCGTGCGTCCGATCTGATCCAGAGTCAATGTCAGACGCCGTGTTTGAGGTTTCAATGGACAGCCACGGGAAAGTGCTGAGCGATGCGAATTGACCGAAAGGCACACATCAGATAAGGGTTTCCTCGTTTACACAAGTTCACAATGACTCTATTCTATTCAAATATAGACTCGGATCCAAAATACACACCAGGTCCCCGCGTCGAGTTCCCCTCACATCTACAGCATCCGTGTCACATCCCATAACTTACGTAACGCAACATGGCGGGGGCACTGTATGTCCATGTGCCGAGCTGAATCAACAGTGCGGCGTGTTTCCGCGCAGCTGCTCACCTGAAGGATCACTAACAGCTGGAAGACATGGGTTTGACTGTGAGAGGGAAAAAGGGGTTTAGAGCTCACGAAGGGTCTCTACGTCAATACAACAAGGTAAGGCTTCATCCAACACAGTGGTTCTCGATGAAAATGATTGTATTGCCGGAGGTCAATTAAAACAGGCGTGACTCCGCCCCTTCCTCCTCCTCATCCATCTCCACCAAACACTGTATCTAAAGCGCTGCAGAGAGAATGTACTGCAACAGGTTTGGCCGCCGCCGCCGAACAACCTCAACCCCTTAAACGATTGGTTACCATCTTTCCAGTCGGCCCTCGGCCGTCGCTGAACTCCTGAACGCGGGCCAGCATGAGCTTATCGTAGAGATGTTCGGAGGGAAGAGGCAGAAACAACACGGAGCTGTTATCACCGTCACCTTTGAATGTCATATATTCTTGAACTGCGGTGGCTGGAGTCAGTAAAACAGAGATACAGTATGTGTTACGGCATCATGACACTCATGTCACACACATACTGTACATTCGATAACTCCAGTCCGATAAGCCCGGCAATACAAAAGTTATATGATGCGCAAAAAGAATACAGGGGAGGAAAAAATGACCTTTGACCTTAAACTGAGGTGAACGTAGTGTTTTCCTCAAGTCACTATGTCACACCAACTGTCTAGAACCTATCGACACCACTGGTTCTCAACTGGTCTTTCTACGGGACCCACCATCACCCCTTAATGATGGGCCGCGACCCAAGTGTTCTTCTATCTGTGAAATGGCGGGTGTCTAGTTGGCCTTACCGGTCATCATCGCCACCTACTGTCAGGGAGTGTGAATAGACGGCATTCTGATGCATTAAAAATCCCCGTCACAATAAAAGCACAGCAGCACCTCTTTTTTCCAGTCAAAGGCCAGGGACCCACTGAAAATGGGTCCGCGACCCACTTTTGGGTCACGACCCACCAGTTCAGTACCACTGATCTACATCTTCATTTTGAAGAGATTGTTGGCTTCATTTGGATTGTTTGTATATATTTCAAGTAAAATCTAAATCAATTAAATTTCTGCCATTAAAAAATATTATTCTGAAAATGATCATTATTAAATGTATCATTATTACCATTGATAATAACACGGCAAATAATAACATCAATAATAATAATCATTATTATCATTATCATAATTATTATAATAAAAAATGACAGTTCAGTATCATGAGTCACCCTCAGGTGTGTGTACAATCTCCATTTATTAATCTAACACCTCAGCAGAAGACAGACTATCTGCAGTGATGTGGACCCTGATAACAAAAGTGCCTGTGTTGAACACAAGTGTGTTATCTCTTATCACCGCCTCAGTTATTTACTGATATTGTATCATTAATGTTCTCAGGCCAAGACATTATCTGCTTCTTATCAAAGAATTCCAGAAGTCAAGCTGCCAAATGTGTTACATTTGAACTCGGCTGAATTCTACAAGACTCTTGTTATCGCCTGTGTTTTTGTGGGCAGACAAGAGTCGATATGCGTGGAACCATTTCAGGTGGTGATGGGGTCTAATGATCCCGATGATCAGGCCTTCATCTGATTTTGTCTTTAGAGGTGAACCAGCTCCAAACTCACTTTTTGTCTCGTCCTAACTCCTGCTCGTATTTGCATGTATTTACAGAGCGTCCACACATGACCTTCATCTTTCCAGGTTACGTAAGAGCTGTTTGAAAGCTCATCAATTGAGCATCTGATATTGTTCTTGCTGAGGGAGGCTGCATTATTCAGCCGTGGAACAAATAATCTGTCCCGGATTTAGTTATGATAGCGCGGGCGTGTCGCAGTGATTGTGTCAGATAAAGAAACAGACAGGTGGAGAAACTAACTCCATGACCTTTGTGAGTCAAAGAAAACACACGCAGACGGATTTTCAATGAGTTTCTTCAAGCGTTTCAAAGTGCGCTCAGACTACGCCGAGATGATTGACTGCCCCCTGTGACGTTCCTTTCAAAAAATGACTGCTGGCAGGGCTGAGTTCAAGAGCTTCTCTGAACTTCTGTGCTCCGGGCCTTTCTCCGTATCTCCGATCGTTTGCATAGAGACTTTTTTTTTCCCCCTGATGTTCTTACCGGCGAATCATGCAGTGTGGAAATCACCGAGTCTGTTTCTGTGAGAGTTCATCTACAGCGGAGTGGGTTTGGATTCAGAAACAGGCCCCGAGGGGAGGAGATGGCAGTCGAACCGTCTTTACAGTGTTGGTCTGGGAGACCTCGTGCTCACTGGCCGGAGTGACTGCGCACCTGTCTGCGCCAACTGTTTGCCTGACAAACAGTCTCCAGCCAGAACACTTTGTTCCTGGAAGCTTCCCTCTCTCTCCAGACCCGGGGAAACGCCGACACGGATCATGTGACTCACATGCGGGGGGGTGGGGGGGCGGGGGGGGGGGGGGGGGGGGGGGGGGGGGCTTTTTCTCCGGCAGGATTAAAACATTGATTTCTGTGCCCCTGTGCGTTTTTCATGCAGAACGCACAAACGCACTCATTCATGCGCACACATGTGCTCTGTCTGAGCCGGACGGAGCGAGGAAGCAGAATTTCAAGAGGACGCGGCGTCTGATAAAAGCCCAGCAGACGTTCTTTGCCGTGTCCGCGGCGTGGGTGGCCACTCCGCCTCGCGCTCGCCGCCGACACTTGTCGACAGATTGAAGGCTTTCGCCAAGCCCGAGGAAGCACGTTGGAAATCTGTACCGAGCGGCGGCAGTGGGCGTTGTTACATAAATGACTCGAGGGTCACGGCAATGTGCTGAGAGGAGAGTTGGTCCTGTGTGAGGTAAGAGCCGGAGACCTGAGGGCGACGGGGTTCCGCAGCGGAAAATGCGCCGACCGCACCTCCAGGCTCAACGACATCCCCGCGCTTCAGCAGGAATGACGGAGCCACTGTTGCGCACCGTCACCCCAGGCCGTCACTCCGCACTCGGCGGCCGCCAAACACCATCACATGGTGCGGTCAAGAGGGTGAAAAGCCTGCAGCGAGGAGACGTCAACATTCATCACAGGACTTCCTGTGTGCGACTGCTCGCTCGGTAAAAAAAACAGAAGTGTGGGGGGGGGCGGGGGAAGAAGGGGGGGGGGGGGGGGGGGGGGGGGGGGGGGGGGGGGGGGGAGGACGTTGACACCGGCGGCGGTGGCAACGGCTCAGACGATGAGTCAAAGACCTCGTGATAAAGGTTCTATCTGCCGTTGAGTCAGCTGGTTTCAGTTTGAAAGGACATGGCTATGAAGGTCTGTCTTTCCAAGCAGCGGGTGTCCAAACTGCAGCTCCTGGTCCATTGTTCATTTGCTTGCGGCAAATTCTGGCTATTGCTTTGCCGGATTGGACCTTTGGATTGGACCTGCTGGCGGGCCGGATGTTGCCCGTGGGCCCTACGTTTGACACCTCTGATCGAAACAGTCCGTCTACTCTTGCAGACAAAAACGTACAGTCAATGACAAACTCTCCGATTAAACTCTATCCACCGGCCCCAACACAGAGTCAAAGGTCCCTCATTGTGGCCCGAGACGACCGCCGAGGATGGGCTCGGCTCCAGTTGGCTACCGAACACGACCCTTGGCCTCCTGAAGTCCAGTGGAGACGAGCTCCAGCTGTGTGGCGGAACCCACTGTTCTAAAAGCTTCACTCTGCGATCCAGGCGTAAAGCGCTGAGACGCCGCGCCGCGTCAGCATGTTTTAGAGTGGAGACAGGTGTTTGGTGATGTAGAGAGGAAAGGTTGTGGAGAGGGTCTGACACATGTGTACAGCAACCAGAAATACACGTATACAGATGTCACTTCCAGGCATTGATGATCAAATGACCAGAGTAGTGCTGTATGATCCATACCGATACGTCCTCGTGTGTACGACGTCTATCTACGGGCACTATGACCTCATTTCTAATCCTAATTCACTGTTTCCCTTCAGCTCAGTATCTGTTTGCTCAGATTACATAATGAATTCCGCCCCCAACAGATTTCACATTTACACCGAGTGAGGAGTAAACTTCTCCATTTCTAAAACTCTGTGGTCACGTGGAAACCAAATTCACAGGAGAGATTTCAAACGGAGCATCACATATTTATCCGGAGCGCGATAGAATGAAACGTTTGTGCAGGTCATGGAACCAGGCGCAGCGTCCTCTGGATTGCGCCCGGTGGCTTGCCTACACCTCGTGCTTTGCCAAATACAATAAAAAAAAAAGTCAATATTGTTTTTGCTATATCGTGTCCAGCGGAGTGAATCTCCCCGTTGACTGCTCCTGAGAGCATTCTCGTCCAGTCAGAGCAGAGCGGCTCCAGCTGCTGATTTGCACTGAGGAGGCGACACAGACATGAGGAGGAGTCCCACAGGGAGCTGGGCGCTTCTCCGTGGAAAAGCATCTGAGTGTCACACGTGGGCGGAGAAACAAAGGTGCCGAGTCACATCTGCACTTGCGTAAATTGTGAGTAAAGAATCTCCCCGTTGACTGCTCCTGAGAGCATTCTCGTCCAGTCAGAGCAGAGCGGCTCCAGCTGCTGATTTGCACTGAGGAGGCGACACAGACATGAGGAGGAGTCCCACAGGGAGCTGGGCGCTTCTCCGTGGAAAAGCATCTGAATGTCACACGAGGGAGGAGAAACAAAGGTGCCGAGTCACATCTGCACTTGCGTAAATTGTGAGTAAACAACATCTGCCGGGTTCCTCCCCCCCCCCCGGGGGGAGCATAGACTGACACTGTGTGGCTCTAGAAGCAGATGAATCGCTCAGGAATGTAACGATGTGAGATATGCGCCACCTCGCACCGTTTCCTCTGTACATCCAGGTTTTCCGGACCAATTCTGTGGAACGGGAAAACTTCCTCTGCGCACATCAGGGTCACAAACACGGGGAACGATCTCAGCACCGCGAGTCTCTGAACTGTGGTGGGGTGAGCGGCTGCGAGACCTAACGCGCACAGGCAGCAGAGAGGCTTGAATTTTCCCGTCTCGAGGAACGTAACCTGTGTCTGGATGAGCTGGAAGAAATATGCTGACTTAGTAAGTTGTCCTCTCCTCCTGTGGTTGTCTCGTGCCACCATTCAAGCGCTGGGAATGTCCCGCACTTCCCCGCTGAGGACAGAGCCTGCATCCAATTACATTTCTTCTCTTATGTCAAAAGAAAATACTGCGTGTCCTTTGGAGGGGAGTTACATAACCACATGTGTTGCAGGTGGCGGAGGGGGGCGGGGGGGGGGGGGGGGGGGGGGGGGGGGGGGGGGGGGGGGACGGATGTATACAGAAAGTCGGGGGATTAGGGTGCGAGAAGGCGAAGGGAAGGATGTCGGGGCGGAGGGACAGATCCTCGGCCAGCCAGTCTTACCGAGCCAATCCCCGACAAACAAAGAGCACGGAGGCAAAGTCCGAGCAAAGCCAGGGCCGAGCGAGCGAGAGAGAGAGAGAGAGAGAGAGAGAGAGAGAGAGAGAGAGAGAGAGAGAGAGCAGCAGAAAAGAGACCGGAACAAAGACAAAACACAGGGAGCAGCTGCCAAGAATAGCGCGGCATTGACCGTGGAAGACGTAGGTGGTGCTTCGGGGGTCTTTTGTGAGGCTGCAGGAAGTGATCGAGTTGCGGGGGAGGATGTGTCAGGCCTTGAAGAGTGTTTGTTTTATGGCTGTTTGTTTCACGGGCTTTCCTCGACAGCCCCGGATCTGACCACACGGCTGTGGAAGACGGCGACAGATTGATTCACGGTGTGGACGAACGCGGGCTCTGACCAACACGCGTCGGTGCGTGTCGGGGGTCTGCGCGCCGCGAGACGAGCCTGATGTTTATCGCGGCGGCACCAATTTAAAGGAGGATGTGCTATAATGGCTTTTTAATGGACCTCCTGAGTTACGGCCTTGTGGTGTTGTGACTGTGAGAGGGGGCTGCCCCTTGGTGCTGAGCCCGAAGACGCCTGTCTGCACGGGCGCTGAATGCAGTGTGTGCAACCGTGGGGTTGTGTGTGGTAAAGCCAGTGTGTAGCGCTTGTGTTGGCCCGGCAGTGCGTGTTGTCATGCATACGTTCGCCTCTCGTAAACATGCATTCAACTCACACACACACACACACACACACACACACACACTCGCCATAATTTCCACTGTCTGCTGCAGACAGACAGACGGACAGACAGACAGACAGACACACCCGCCCTGCACCAGCTGTCCATACAACTACCTGTGTTGTTCACTGTCACCATCACTGCTCATCCAGCAACATAGCAGACATACCACATTAATCGCTCCGCCGCGACAGTGTCATTGCATCAGCACAGTTTCAGTAGAAGCAAGTGAGTCTTACGATTATTATGTATTTACTGACTGGATCGTTTCCATTAAACCATTAAAGGCGAGGAAAACGACACCACCGCGTTGGCCGGCACAGTGTTGAACATGGGCACTTTACATCCGGCTAGTGTTGGAGATGAGTGAAGTTGGCAGGTAGATACTAGAAATGAAATTAGTTTTTGACGATGCGGAACTTTATTGGAGGTGAAATCTGTTTTTAGAAATGGTTTTCCCGCTTTTATTTTCAAAACATTGTGTACTATTTTTTGCTTAATGGTAAGAAAGTACATATCTGAAAGTGGAAGACACACGGCAAAGGGTCTGGTTTGGGAACATATCCATTTTTGCCATTTGTGAAAATGAAAACTGTTCAATCATGATGATATTCAATAGATTATTTCTCTTCAAATGCAACAAAAAGTTTGGAGGCAAAGGCAGAGGTGCATTGGGAAAGTTGTGCCATGTTAAAAGACTTTATTGACTATATAGACCAGTACTCTTTCAAGTTTATTTGGAGCGACTCCATGACAACCGTGACATAAAATAAGAATATTCCCATGTGCCAATTCCCATAATCTTCTAATGAACGATTGTTACATAATTTTCAACGGCTGCCACAACAGGGTCAGGGATTAGCAGAGAGTCTGACTGTCTGGAGGACGCGAGGCACGCTCCTGGGCAACACCTGCACACAAACACACACTGGAAGTATACACAGTACACAGAGGTGACCCACGGTGTTATTAGCGTGTTGTTGTTGTTGACACATCACTGCAGAACAATCCGGCTAATCTCTTTTGTCCTGCGTGACGGAGCCAACACGTACATTTGTACATGTACAGAGTGTTCCACAGGTGGATTAGACGCCCCGGCAACACAGCGACCGAGGCTGTCATCTGAATCAAATCCTTCACATCAGACTGTGTCGGAAAATGTGTGAGACTTGGGGAGGGATTTGGCCACACCCACTTTCTCCATAAGCCACACCCTAAATTCACGAAGGTATTCTAATACATAACACGAGAGGAGATCAGCCACATTCATGAGAGCATTTTCCACCGTGGAGCATTACAGGAAAAGAAATGCATGAATGCAAAACATAACAGTATAATAATAGTATATCCCATAATAGAGTATTATGGGATAGGATGAAAAACACCCCTATGAAGGAAACTGCCTCTTATAGGGGAGTTGTTGTATGATTTTGTTTTTTTCTCTCTTAATATTATGACTTTATTCTGTACGTTACTGTTACCGGAATACTTCAATACACATCTACTATTATATCATGCATCTTCAATACATTAGAACATGTAGCAGATGAACTGTCTCACTGCTATTTATGTGTGGTCTGAAATTCTCAGTAACTACTCTGAAATATCACAAAAGAAATACAGTAAATCACAGGCATTGACATTCTCATCATTTGAAAGCGGAAAAAGTTAAACAAGAAAATTGAAAGTAAAAATAAGAAGTGTGCTGTGACTGTCACAGTTGCTGTGCTGTGGCCATAAATCCTACTTTGTGAGTGTGGCGCTGATCGTGGAGCAGAATAATGTTGCGGTTTGTGTGGAAAACCCCAGCGGGCTCAGTTCCTCCTCATAAACAAAGCAAAAACGGCCTCGTTCTAAACCCTGAATAAGTATGAGGAATAAATAATTACAGGGATCTCCTCCTCCCTCGGCCTCAGCTGAGCGGCGACACCTGCCACGCGGGCGTGGAACCGTCAACTTGGGAAATGTTTCAACACTGGAAAAAAAAAAAGGAGGAAACGTTCTTTTTTTCGAAAAATGATTCCACAAAAACTTCTAAAGCAGGAAGTGGCACCGCCCTCCATTAAAATCCTTTCATGGCTCAACTTTATGCAACTCTCTAAGCCCCGCCCCCTCCCGCTATTCTTGCTTGTTCATCCTCCTCTCTTCTCCTTCCCACTTCCTCCATCTCTCTTGCTCCAGTTGGCAGCGGTTGGACTTATATAAGGAGGGTTGGACTGACCACCGCCTTATCTGTTTGGACCATGGCTATGGCGCCTATTTAGATAATAGGGCAGCCTGTCAACACTTGCCATCACACACACACACACACACACACACACAGGAACACACAACCCTGTGTGTGATAGTGTATCATATCACGCACAATGTGTTACAATTAAACCCTTTAAATAGACACTAGACTATCATCCCACTTACATAACTTGATATTAGGGCTATTTGGGGTTGTTGTTGTGTGGTTTGGCAAATCACACACAACACGGCCCTGTCCCATGGAGTCAGTGTGCGACAATGGAAAGTTTGAGTATTGTCTCAGAGTCTCTGGATGGAGGGAAGCTGAAAACGATGCCGTTATTAGATGTACTGCACCACCCAGGCTGAGCGGAGAGCCGAGCCAGCCGCCGGCTGCAGGGCAATAAAATTTCATCCAGTCCTATTTTCATTTACCATGGGATCCCCCCCACTTTTTGTTTTATTCTTAACTGCATGACGCGGTAGAGAGAGAGAGAGAGAGAGAGAGAGAGAGAGAGAGAGAGAGGGAGAGAGAGAGAGAGAGAGAGAGAGAGAGAGAGAGAGAGAGAGGGGGGAATAACAGCCAGCGACTGGCGGCCAAGTTTGGCCGAGGTGTGGAAACGGAAACATATCTCTCTGCAGATCCGCGGGGACCGAGCAAATTTAGCAGCAGTCGATGTGGAGGCCTGACCGTCCTCATGCGTCCAATTGAAAGACTTTGAATCGGAAACAAATTCGAGGGGAAATGTAACTTTTTTTTCCCCTCTTTTCTTTATTTCTGTGCCCGGCAGCAGTTCTTTGAAAGCCTGGCATGGCCCGTAATTCATTTCAAATTCACTTTTCCATCTGTTTCATAATCCCAGGCGCAGTGATCCCCCCACACTGAATCGCCCCTTTTCTTCCCTGCCACAATAGACTGAGGCACAGCACAGACAGACACTGCTTCAGTGCAGTGAGTGGGTCTGCATGAGCCAAGCCTGTCATTTGCTTATCTTCCTCTCCCCGGGTATTATTCACACACACATACACACACACACACACACACACACACATACACACACACACACACAGTTTGAGCACATGATGTAGAGCAAACTAAACTACAGTTAATTTAGAATGTCCCGACTCTCCTGGTCTCAACTCAGAACACACACACGAGTACACAAACTCTGGGGGCAGCCATGTTTTTTACAGGAGCCTGGAGTGGACGTACTAAACATCTTTTGAGCCTTCGTGACAACTGAAGGCCACCGTACGTTCTCTCACAATACGCACCTGTAGACATCACCAAATCGTACACACTGCTCCTTTAAAGGAACATGACTACACCCCACATGCATGGGCACACACACGCAAACACACACCCACACACACAGAAACATGCACTTACACAAACAGTGTCAGGATGTCCCACATTCTGCACAACATGACTATTAGAGAAATACTTAAGCAACAGATCTTCGGAGACGTGTCTCTGTGGGAGAGAAAACGATTAGCGCCGTGAGACTCTCTGAGGTCGGGAGGTCGCGAGGACGCAGGAGAGGTAACGGCATCGCAAACAAAATCTGTTTCTGAAGATGGTGGGCATGTGCAAGTTTGGTGACGTGACTTTTTTTGTGCGTTTGCTTCTAAACAAGTTCGAACTCTGGGGTGGATGCGTGGATGCGTGAGAGAGTTTCCCCAAACACAACAATCCTCCCATGTGACTTGGAGGACATGCTAATGAGTTTGGTTTGAAAAGCATAAAAAGACACACGTTTGGGGTCAGAGGGGTGACGTCA
>JAFBJT010091659.1:12628-36772 GCA_016785325.1 Chascanopsetta lugubris | reverse complement strand
GTCAACACATCATTACACTGATTCAGATCTTATAACCACTGGCCATGAAAAAATGAATGAAATGGACAAGAGCATTGGTGGATGAAACAAAGGGGATGCAGCTTAACTTTATATTTACTTGACAGTCCCTCTCTCTTCGTACGCACACACACACACACACACACACACACACACACACACACACACACACACACACCCGTTTGTGTGCAGGAACTCACTGAAATTGCTCAAAAGCCCATTTACTGAAGGCATCAGAGTTTATTTGATTGATTACCATCCATCGCGCACTCAGCAACATTTACTGCACGAAGGAGAAACCAGAGGCAAAAAGCTGAGCAGTATTTAGGACGACGGCAGAACCTTTACCCTCTTCACTTATCTTAATGATCATTTTGACTTCTCTCTTCTACTATTTTTATTTACTATACTCATTTTACTGATGTATGCGTGACGGGAAGTGAGCAGACAAAGTTTTTCATTGTGTGGTTTTAACGGTTTAACTGCAAACGACAATAAACATCTTGAATCAGACGCATTTTCACTGGGTCGCGGGCAATTCTGGGAGAGTAATTAGGGGGGGAAATCCTGTGCTTTTATTTTGAAGGGGATATTTTATTCTTTGGAGTGCCGTGATGCCCTGTAACAGACACCCGCCATTTCACAGATCGAGGAAAACCAGCAAAGTGTGTTTCCTTACGCCGGTTGAACATGTGAGTGAGACACGATATAAACATCTGGACTAACACGGATCTGTTCATCAAAGTTTGCTTTGCCCTGATTCGGGTGGCGTCTCGTCATTAAAGGTGCAGCGTGTGAGATCTGCTGACATCTAGTGTCTATGACCAGAGCTTCTCCAGCAAGCGCATGAGTGTCTGGGTGAGGCCGTCGAAACAACACGCAACTGAAAGGTTTATTTAAGGGTCATAGGAAAAGAATATGAGTATTGATGGTTTTATAATATATTTAGGAGTGACACAAAGGACAGGAATTCATACACACTGCACCTTTAATGTGTGACATCGAGGACTTGTGGACATACGGTTGAATAACGTTTGGCTCCAAAAATCACAAAATGTCGGCGGATGACGTAACACACTGATCCACGTATTCATGACTTCAAAGCGGCTTTGCATTCCGCCGGCTCGGAGCCACTTCCTGCCCCTTTATCTGTTGGCTCCCCTCCCGCTCTCTGCGCTCACATACACGGACATTATATTCACGGAATTCACCCCCAAAAAAACCTCCTCTTATTTACATGTTTTTTCCGTTTCTGTGGAAACAAGAACAAAACAGAAGGTAACGCAGCGTCGTTTCCAAACTGCTGCTCTGCACCGTTACGACCCCGGCGCTATAAGCGCCACATCGTCCGGGGAAAAGCCCGGAGACACGGATTTAACGAGAGGAGCTGGAGTGGGATCCGGGCTTCATGCAGAATGACCCGTCAACCAGACAGTTCGGTCCATTTGGTCAAATAACTGACGTATAACAATTAATGCAAATACTTATGAGGGAGTCCTTGCGCTTCATTTCTGTGACAGAAAAGATATTCACTATTTCACTGCCCAAGAGCACGAGTCAGCGCAGAGACAACGGCTGTCGAGTCTGTGCAAGTCAGGGCTGCCCAGTGTTTCGCCAAGCCATCAACCAGGTCAGCAGCAATTTGTTGACAGGGGTGGGTGCAATCACTGTTGCACATTACTTAGCACAAAGGTATATACTCTATTTTTCTATGTTGTATTGCATAGTTACATTTTGTTGTTGTATTGATTTGCATATGTTTATGTTTCTGTGAGATATATTTTTCACTGCCTTTATTTGGTCTCGTTGTTTCTGTGTTTTTACGGAGAAACAATGAGACGGGAGTGACATCGCCCTGAGAGGCGTCAGCGTTCGCGGCAGGTATTTATTCAGGGCAACGATCGGCTTTGATCGACCTCGGCTCAGCCTCCCCTCGCTGCTAAATATTATAGGTCTGCTTTTGTTTTGTGTGTGTTTGTTTAGCTCTTGAGCTTTTGGGCAAATCAAATGAGCTCCGGTTTGCCCTTCCAGCCGTTTTAGAACAGAGCCGCTCTCAAATTGAACAGGTTCTTGTTGACCCTGTAAATACTTCTGTCTCTGCTCCAAACCGGATTTATAGTGTTGGCGTTCAACTTCCCGCTCACGAGGGAAGAACGGGGGGAAAACAGAACTTGCCGTCGTTCTACAGAGTGGACTTGATTTGATTCAAAACCCTCCTGCTTCCTCTCAAGATTACATGCATTACTTTGTTATGACAGCGCAACCCTCCCGCGAAGCCGTGATTTACACCCAGCAAATCCAAAAGTTTAGATTCCGAGGCAAACTACTCTGTGGCTGTGAAGCCGGACTCATCTATTATTTGAACGAGGCGGCTGGAGTGGAACAAAACAAGCGCAGACGGCACCGAGGAGAGGAAAGAGTGAGGTCGGCCTCTGCTCCGGTGTTTATACGACTTGTTAGCATGAGGGGTGTGAAGTGAACGGCGCTCAAACGCTGCAGGCAGAGGCAGATTTACAGGAAGCTTAACCAATGAAATCAAAGTGTCAGAAAAACTCCCTGGGCCAGTAAATGAAGCGACGTCTCCGGGGACGGACGGGGGCAGAACGGGGGCAGAACGGGGGCTTTCAGCACGAGCCGGTGTCTCCGACCGGGAAACAGGTTCTGCGCTCAGATGGAAACGTTTCTCGCTGCTTCTGCGTCACAAAGAAGTAAAACATTAAAAAACACAAACATGAAAATGCACTCGGGACATCGCCACTGCAATCGATCGAGGATGAGCCCGTCAAGGGCGCCGCTGGATTTTATTTCCTCGGAGTGAAAAACTGGTCGTGGAGATTCACTGGACGCCCTCATTTTAATTTTAATCAGCGTCCTCTCACCAAACAGTCCCACCACTCATCTGTGAATCCTCTATGACCCCCCCCACCCCCCACCCACCCCCACCCACCATTTAGTATGAAATATAACATGGGCAAGCCAAGCATTTCAGTGGATGACAGACTGGGTGTGTATGGCCCGGGGCCAGAGAGGAGTTAGAGCACAATACGTTAGAAAACAATTCCCCCCCCCCCCCCCCCACCCCCTTTGGTCGAACCCAGGACTGGAAATACCAGCGTGGCACGAGGGAGGGTCTTCCATCAGCACAGTCTCCAGACAAATGTTGTGCTCAGACGTATTGTTAACCTTTGCACCGTTTGGGGGTTACACAAGCGCGCTGGTATGTTTGGAATATTTTTTTTGTAAATCTCTTTGTGTGAGAGCTCGACAGGATTCCAGCGCTGCACCGAGAACAGAGTGGGAAACGTATCCAGGAACCTCGTCCCATCGCTCGTCCCCTGACTCGATCATTAAAAACTACATTTCAATGTCTTTTGTTCTCCTCGTGACGGTGGAGGTCTTTGGTGGAGCCTAAACAAACACTCTCTCTCTCTCTCTCTCTGATCGCCCTCTCTGGAGATAGGACACAGCTATCAAACACCCACCACTTAATCGTTTACCTTCCCCCTCTTTTGTGCGATATGTGGACACGGAGGGCGAGGTGCCCGTTGTCCTTTGAAAGTGTTGACACTGACTGCACGACATAATGCCCCCGTATCTGTGTCTCTTTGCTTTAAAGGCAGCAGATAACAGCCCCCCTTCAGTGGCAGCAGGAATTCGACAGAGCGCTCGCTCCGCCTTTGTGGACGGCGCTTTGAATCCGCTCATCTGCTTTCAGATCTGCGGACCGGGCGACAAACCCGATACCTGTGTGACCTGCTTTATTCCAGCAGACGCATCCTGATAAATATATATATATATATATATTTCGATGAAATATTGATTTGTGGAGCAAAAGGAATGAGAATAAGCTGAAGCGTGGACGTGTCAGCGTGACGCCTTCACTGCTTCTTTATGTGGATTACAAATATCGGTGTTCTAGAAAACATTTTAGATGCAATTAATGTCTGCAATACTTTATCAGTGTCTTTAAAGGTGCAGTGAGTAAGATTTGCTGACGTCTAGTTACAATTACAACAAAACAGGATTTAAAGGTGCAGTGTGTACGATTTTGGCTAGTTTTCGTCTATCTATAGAAAATGAATGGCAAAACAATTATGAAAAAAAACCTTTTTGCAAATGTCTAATCACCCCAATGTATGACTTGCTTTTTAAATGACCATAAAAAAATAGCCCTTTAATGTAAATGTACAGAGTGGATCCACCTATGGAGGCCACCATGTTTTTACAAGTGCCCAGAGTGGACATTCATCTTTTGAGCTTTATTACGGGTAATGGGGAAAAAATTTAAAAAAATCAGATGATGAGGTGAAAAAAATGTAACAATCGAATGAAATATCACACACTGCACCTTTAAATCAACTTCCTCGGCATCCATTGCTGTGGGGGGGTCGTCCGTTGGTGCGTAGGGATTAAAACTGCCTTCCTACGCGCAAAGGATTTGCAAGAAATGATGCATCCGTGTAATCCAGCATTTCTGTTTTTGATTTCATGTCTGTGTTTAGTGTTCACGCTCCCACCATCGTGTTCGAGACGCAAACCCAACAAATCTCTCTGCTGCTGCTGCTGCTGCTGCTGCTGCTGCTGCTGCTGCTTTCCATTAAATGAGCGTAACTGCTGACTTTTATAACGAGCGAGTCCGAATGTAAACGCAGTAAACGCTTGTCGGCGGTAGTTGCGCTGGCTGACAGAAAAAAGGCCAAACAAGAAAACGCTCATTTTTCTTCAGTGCCTCTGCCAGGTGCTGTTCGATCTACGACCTTTTAAATCCAAATTTAGAAATCAATTAGACGATATTCATCTTGATGCGAGATCTCGCCTTACATCGGATCTGGGATTCGATCAGCTCTGTAGAATATGATATTGCCTGTTTGCATTTATTTTGCAATTTGCCGCTGAGGTGACAGCAGGACGGCGTCTGCGGCAGCGCTGATGAGTGACTCTCCTCAGCTGGCAGCAGATGAGCGCGGCGCCTGTCAGACTTCCTTTGACTCATCTCACTCGAGTCGGAGATCAGTGAGCTACTTCACGCGCGAGACGCGCGGCGAGGAAAGCGCACTCATTAAAAAAGTCCTTTCTTTCAAAGCTGTGCGATGCTGCGGTGGCAGGTAAAGCAGTCGTTTGCTCATCTCGTCTCTTCAGGCTCTTGAGAAGTTGGACTGTCGCAGAAACATTAAGATCACGGCAAGACGCTCGCGCTGCTCAGGCTTTGAACTGAAGCTACACCGAGACCAGAGAGGCCAACACAGCCCCCTGAGCGGAGCCCCCCCAAACATGGAGCCGCACGCTATGACGGTGCAGACCAGGGGCGTCGATGGGTGACCCCCTCCAAGATGGTTTCTTCACCTCTAACAATATTACAAAACAATTCCATACTGACATTTTCATGAATTTATAAACATTTTTTTTTTCATGACCCTAAATGAGCCCATGAACGTATATGTACATGAGGTCCTCTCGATGGGGGCGGCCATGTTTTTACAGTAGCCCAGAGTGGACGTACTAAACATCTTCGTTGCCATGACAACTGAAGTCCACCACAGGTTCTCCTGCCTGTTCAGAAGGGTGAGGGTGAGGTGACGGATACAACATGCAACTCCACCTCTAGAGGTCACCAAATCTTACACACTGACTGTTATTTAACAACAAAAGTCAAAGTTGTGGCCAGCGAACTGTTCATACTGGAGGTTGTTCCAAAGACTCCATCATCAATTCTACTCTGCAACAACACACACACACACACACACACACACACACACACACACACACACACACACACACACACACACACACACACACACACCCGCCTGAGTAGGTTATTAAGACATGTGCAGAATGTCTCTGTGTAGCGGTGGAATGTGTTTGCTGTTGTTTATCAGTAAATAAATGTGACGACTCTTCCACTCCAGCCTCCACTGATCCCCCCGCTGCCGTCAGACGCCCTGATCTGCTCAGGTGGGCCGAGGCGCAGAAGAATCGCTCTCGCGCGCTCTCCTCTCATTTGCGCACTCTCACTCCCCAAAAGCTGAAATGACACTCTTTCGTTCAGCGGTCACACTCGTCTGCCTCACTCTTCCTGCAGACATCCCGCTCGCTGCCCCTGGTCCTCCTCACAATTATAAGAGAACCTGCTGAGTCCAGACTTAATTACAACTTTAATGAGGTGTGTGGGCTCGCTCTCCTGCGTCGCCCCGTGTTTTACGAGTCGTCCGCTCCCAGGTTCCTCATTAGGCTGTTCGCCGGTATTCTGTCAGGTCTGCGAAGAGATCAAGGAGAAGCTGACGTCGCTCAAGGAGGTCCCGAACCGGATCGAATGCCCCCTCATCTACCATCTGGACGTGGGGGCCATGTACCCCAACATCATCCTCACCAACCGTTTGCAGGTGACTTGAAGTCAACAGAAGTGGAAAGTGTGAGGAAAACCCCACAACTGAATGCTCTGCTTTGCGTCCAGCCCTCTGCCATGGTGGACGAGGCCACGTGTGCCGCCTGTGACTTCAATAAACCTGGAGCCTTGTGTCAGAGGAGGATGGCCTGGCAGTGGAGAGGAGAAATCAGTGAGTTGGTATAATTGTCCTCTAACACTCAAATGGGCCCTAACACATACAATCTATTTCGCAGTCGACATGAACGAACAGACTGAACAAATGTTTAGGGTGACTGATGCCCAAAGGCAACCACAGGTTCTCCCTCATACACGGGGGGATGATGTGAGGTGTACTCAGCTGCCGCGTACAACCTCACCACTCGGTGTCACTGCATTTCACACTGCACCTTTCGCTCCTCTCTGGAGTTGTGACTTAAGGCACTAGAGGCTGCAGCGGAGGCATCTGGGTGAGAAGTTTGCTTTTCGACGTCCCGTGTGCACAGAATAGAAAAACACGTAGGACGGAGATGACGAAGCTCTCGCTGAGTAAAGGATGTCAGAGAATCGCCTGCGACCTCTGCCGTCTGTGTCTGCAGTGCCCGCCGGTCGCAGCGAGTTTCACCGTATCCAACAGCAACTGGAGTCCGAGAAGTTCCCGCCGATGTTTCCCAACGGTCCGCCTCGGGCTTTCCACAACCTCAACCGAGAGGAGCAGGCCAAACACGAGAAGAAGCGGCTTGCAGGTAACTGACGTTTATTTATTTATTTATTTATTTAATTTTTCCGCCTTTCTTTCATAAACTCATCGCCTGTCACATTTGAAAACGGAACATTTCCCGGTAACCAGAACATGGTGTGTTCATTCGCTGTCCCAGATTACTGCAAAAGAGCCTATAAGAAGGTGCACGTCACCAGGCTGGAGGAGCGAGTCACCACCATCTGTCAGCGGGAGAACTCCTTCTACGTGGACACTGTCCGAGCCTTCAGGGATCGGCGCTACGAATTCAAGGGGCTTCACAAGGTACATTTTTGGTGTGGATGACAATGCACGTCATCATTTTGTCACAATCGCCCGTGAAACGAAATACGAACTCGCTCGCGTCTGAACCCGAAGGTGTGGAAGAAGAAGCTGTCGTCGGCCCAGAGCAGCGGAGACGCCGCCGAGATGAAACGCTGCAAGAACATGGAGATCCTGTACGACTCCCTGCAGCTCGCCCACAAGTGCATTCTCAACTCCTTCTACGGCTACGTCATGAGGAAAGGGTACGAGCCTCCGCGGGTTTTACTCAGACGCGTTTCCCGTTAGAGTTCTTTCGACACGACGAAGAGCTGATGGCGCCACTGAGCGCCGTCCTCGTGTCTCCCGCAGGGCGCGCTGGTACTCCATGGAGATGGCCGGCATCGTGTGCTACACCGGAGCCAACATCATCACCCAGGCCAGAGAGCTGATCGAGCAAATAGGGTGAGTGTGGCAGCGATAATGTGCGGACGATGTTCAGGAGTGCGACGGGTCCCGTGTGAGGGGGATCCGGGCCGGGAAAGGGAAGTGGACGGGATCGAGCCAACTCGTAGAAACGCTTTCATTTACATATTTGATTGCCAGCGTTGATCGCATATCTGCCTGTCTAATCCTCAGGACTGATGCAACATTTTGCATTTCATTTTAACCCCCCCCCCCCAAAAAAAAAGGTAAATTAAATCTGAAGTGCTCTACTTTTGCTATTTCTATTCATCTTTCTAACACTCTGTTTTTTGGGTATCATCAGGGGGCTCATTTTTATTTCTCCATATTCATTCAGATTTGACGTTGAACGTTTTTGAATAAATATCTGATGAACACTTTTCAGCAAAGTTTTGTCTTCGAGTTTATTCTAAGTTTTTTGTTTTGACCGAAAGATTTCGATTCTTTCTACAAATGTAATATCACTTGACCTCGGATTATGAAGCACTGTCCCACTGAATGACAATATAACGCTATAATGCACACGCCCCTCTGCCCCGTGTCAGGAGACCGCTGGAGTTGGACACGGACGGCATCTGGTGTGTCCTGCCCAACACCTTCCCCGAGAACTTCGTGGTGCAGACGAGCAACGAGAAGAAGCCCAAAGTGACCATCTCCTACCCGGGCGCCATGTTGAACATCATGGTGAAGGAGGGATTCACCAACGCGCAGTACCACGAGCTGGTCGACCCCACGTCGCTCACCTACGACACCAGGTCGGAGAACAGCATCTTCTTCGAGGTGGATGGTCCGTACCTGGCCATGATCCTGCCCGCCTCTAAGGAGGAGGGGAAGAAGCTGAAGAAAAGGTTTGTTCCTTTCTTTATGGCTGTCGAGGCTGAGCTGAGGTGGCATTAACCTGCTTCGTACTGTTTTAGATACGCTGTGTTCAATGAGGACGGCTCTCTGGCCGAGCTGAAGGGGTTCGAGGTGAAGAGGAGGGGAGAGCTGCAGCTCATCAAGATCTTCCAGTCCTCGGTGTTCGAGGCTTTTCTCAAAGGAACCACTCTGGAGGAGGTCTACGCCTCGGTGGCCAAAGTGGCTGACTACTGGCTGGACGTCCTGTACAGCAAGGTGGACATGGCACTCTCGTGTTTTAGTATACAAACATATATATATATATCTTTTTCTCTCATCCTCACAAAACTCCTGTGTTCCTCCGGCTGTCCAGGCGGCCAACATGCCCGATGCCGAGCTCTTTGAGCTGATCTCCGAGAATCGCTCCATGTCCCGGAGGCTGGAGGACTACGGGGAGCAGAAGTCCACGTCCATCAGCACCGCCAAGAGACTGGCCGAGTTCCTGGGAGACCAGATGGTGAAAGACGCCGGTCTGAGCTGTCGCTACGTCATCTCCCGGAAACCAGAGGGCTCACCGGTCACAGAAAGGTGGGGGCAGCAGCTTTGACAGCAAACAGTCACACGCTTGGGTAGAATTTTCCAAAAGCAATATATTATAGGACTGTGTATGAGATATGAAAATGTGTGAATCTGTGGGTGTGAGCAGTGCAGTAAAGCGATTGAGTGGTTTCAAATGCTGGAAAGGTCCGTAAACACAGTCCATTTATCATGTACCGACACATTTTCTGGTGTTATCTACATTAATAAAATGTGCTTGGGATCGTTCCGCCCAAATGTTTATGGAGACAAAACTCTTTAGAACATTAACAGAAGTAAAAGCCTTGATTTTCACTTTGGGGTGGTTTGTCTCCATTAGAGCCATTCCCCTGGCCATCTTCCAGGCCGAGCCCAGTGTGAAGAAACATTTCCTCCGGAAGTGGCTGAAGATGCCCAGCCTACATGACTTGGACATCCGCTCTGTGAGTCTTTAAAGTGCGACGTTCACAAGCCTCTTAATTCCTCTGTGATTATTGTGACATTTACATTTCTGCTGTTTGCCTTTTCAGATCCTGGACTGGAGTTATTACATCGAGAGGCTTGGCAGTGCCATTCAGAAAATCATCACCATCCCCGCTGCTCTGCAACAGGTAGAGAATAATAATCGTATTTAGTATTAATGATATTTATTATTAATCTTATAATTATTTCAATTTACATGAAGATTTTCTTTTTCACAAGCAAAAATTATATTTGAAATATGCGTCACAGAGCATGTTGACCCTTGAGTCAGCAATGGAAAAAAATAAACACCTCTCCAGTTCCAATTATAACCACTAGATCTCACTAAATCCCACCCACTGTACCTTTAAACTCCTCATCAGGTGAAGAACCCAGTCCCCAGAGTGAGACATCCTGACTGGCTTCACAAGAAGCTCCTGGAGAAAAATGACATTTTCAAGCAAAAGAAAATCAGCGAGCTCTTCACCAGCGAGGGCAAGAGACAGGTGAGTTCCCCTCCGCTCAGACTCGTACAGTGGTCGTGCGCTTATTGCTGCTAATTCTCTCCTGTGTGCACTCAAATATGGGCCGTCATTCAAATCAAATAGAATGAGAATGGAAGACCTTTGCTACGTTGAATTCGCTGGATTCATTTTCATCATAAATCGCTAAACCTCCTCACCTCTCTCAGGTGGCCCATCAGCCTCTCGAGCCGGGTCAGACTGCAGACATAGAGGACTTCGGGATGCCGGCCAGACCTCTGCAGCCGGCCATTCTCATCAGCACCAAGAGGAAGCGAGCTTCCCAGGGGGAGGAGAGCCAGGTGGAGTCCCAGGACGTGGAGCTCACGCAGTCCTGGAGAGAGATCCTGGGACCTCCCCCTCCGATGGGACACACACGGGTAGGAAGATGAAGTTTAGCCTCATGCGACTTCTGGTGTCGGGCCGGGACCATTCAGTATTTAGCTGAGAAGTGTGTGTGTGTGTGTGTGCACAGGAGGAACGTCTGGTGTGGCTGCGCTACCACAAGAAGAAGTGGGAGCTGCAGCTGAAGCAGAGGAAAGAGAGGAGGAAGAGGAGGAGGATGCTGGATGGCGAGGCCCAGCCGGTGGGAGGGGGTGTGATCCGAGACGGCCCCGCCACCGGCCTCGGCAGCTTCCTCCGCAGAACGGCTCGCAGCATCCTGGACATGCCGTGGCAGATTGTGCAGGTGGAGCCGACTCGCCCCCCGACGTCGCCATCTTCTCCTCCAACTTGGAAATACTCGATGACCTGCATCACGTGACTTCCTGTTTCCCCGCCACACAGATCGCAGAGACGAGTCACCCCGGCCTTTACAAGCTGTGGGCCGTGATCGGGAATGACCTTCACTGCATGAAGCTCAACATCCCCCGGGTTTTCTATGTCAACCAGAAAGTCCCCAAACAGGAGGAAGGAGCCACGTACAAGAAGGCGAGTGAAATGAAAAGAAATGAAAGAGGCCTGTAAAATGTGTTTGCTGTGAGGACTCATCCTCGTGCGCGTCCTGACACGAGTTCACGTGGCTTCAGGTGAACCGCTTGCTGCCCCGCTCCAACGTGGCGTACTACCTGTACGAGTACAGCGTACCGGAGGACATGTACCAGGAGCACATCAACGAGATCAACGCAGACCTGTCGGCACCCGACATCGAAGGAGTCTATGAAACACAGGTGAACACGTGTTGTTTATACAACCTCTCGGCACTGCAGCCCACTCTCACATCAATGGGCCCGTTTTTTGTTTTTTTTCCGTTGATGTGATTTAGATGTTTTAGTCGGGGATGGAATCGAATCGTCAAATCAGATTCGTCATAAACCTGGTCTATGCCGAACACAGCAACACTGGAAATGAATTCTGAGTTTCGCTTTGCTCTTTTTCCACCCGTGTTGTTTTCAAACAGGTAATTTCATGTAAATGTGATCTATTCCCCCTCTGTGTCAGGTGCCCTTGCTGTTCCGGGCTCTGGTGCAGCTCGGTTGCGTTTGCATGGTCAATAAACATGTGGTCAGGGATCTTGCCGGCAGAGAGGCGGACACCTTCGACCTGGAGCATCTGGAGATGAGGTCTCTGGCCCAGTTCAGCTACTTGGAACCAGGTAAGACCCATCACACACTCAGTCCACATTAATTAACGTCGAAATAGTTTCTTTGCCATCTGTTGTTTTATTTGTGTTTTTATGTTATTTGTATTAAACTGCACATTTCCATGAGAGGCGATGGATTATTCTTAGAAAATGACAGCCTTGGAATAATCCACCGCTTAATCTGCAGAATATTGAGGTTACTGGATCTTATTATATTTTTATATTCTATATATTTTGTTTTATATTATTGTAACACGGATGATTTAGATCAAGTGAACCCGGTGGAACTTATCAACTTTATTTTATTCATAAAGCGCTTTTAAACAGCCACAGCTGGACAAAGTGCTGTACATGAACAGAAGTAGAACATAAAGACATCAAACATATATACAAAGAAAATAATATAAGAACAATAAACGATAACCGATAATAAACATATAAACTTCAACTTCTGTTCGACTGTGTTGTCTTGGTGTTTTCAGGGAGTGTTCGCCACATGTATCTGTATCATCACAGCCAGGGACACAAAGCTCTGTTTGGCCTCTTCATCCCATCTCAGCGCAAAGCCAGCATCTTCGTGTTGGACACAGTAAGAATGATACATGCTTTTTTTTTTTTCCACTGCTGACCGCTCCATCCGTTCCTCTCCTGCTACATCAGTCTTCTCTTTTTCCTTCCAGGTTCGAAGCAACCAGATGCCCAACCTGAGTAACCTGTACACGGCTGAGCGCACCGCCCTGCTGGAGAAGACCACCGAGGAACTCCTGCCTCCAGAGAAACACACATTTGAAATCAGGGCCGAAAACGACCCGAAGGCAATTTACCGAGCGCTGCAGAGAATTCTCCTCAACTACAAGGTACAAAACACTCCTCTGGTTTCACAACTTTGCGTATAAATCTGTAATCACGCCTCTGAGACCACCAACGACCGCCTCGACCTCTGCTGTCGGCAGGACGAGCGCCGCGGGCCCACCCTCATCGCCGTGCAGTCAAACTGGGAGCTGCGTCGACTGGCGGCAGGGATGCCGGTGCTCGAGGAGTTCCCCGTCGTTCCGGTGCATGTGATCGACGAGATCAGCTACAACGTGCTGGACTGGCAGCGGCACGGCGCCCGACGCATGATCCGCCACTACCTCAACCTGGACAGCTGCCTGTCGCAGGCTTTCGACATGGCCAGGTATGAGCTATAATGTTCAATCGGGATTGTGTTGCATGAATGAGAGGTATTTTTTTTTTGTTTTTTTTTTAAAACTCGCACGATGTCTCCGGTTTCCAGGTATTACCACCTACCCGTGGGAAACCTGCCGCAGGATGTGTCCATCTTCGGCTCGGACCTGTTCCTGGCCAGACACCTGCGGAAACACAACCACCTGCTGTGGCTCTCGCCCACAGCCAGACCTGATCTGGGGGGCAAGGAAGCGGACGACAGTCGTCTGGTCATGGAGAGCGATGACAGGGGCTCCGTGGAGATCAACGCTCAAGGATGTTATTCCACCGGTACGTGAACGCCAGGAACTCCTCACGGATCAAACATGAAGCTCGAATAGTCGAATCCAAATTATTATTTTTTTTTTTTTTTAATGCTCAAATCTCTGTGTGACTTGTGCTTTTTCCAGTGTGCGTGGAGCTGGACTTGCAGAGCCTGGCGGTGAACACCATCCTCCAGTCACAGCATGTTAACGACATGGAGGGCGGGGCCAGCCTGGGCGTCAGTTTTGACGTGATCCAGCAGGCCTCGTTGGAGGACATGATGTCGGGGAACCAGGGAGCGAGCACTCACGCCAGCTATGACGAGACCGCCCTCTGCTCCAACACCTTCCGGTGCGTAACAGCGACCCGCGGCGCAGTCAACAACAACAACAACTCATCCCCCCATCAACAACAACAACAACACAGCCCCGCGGCCGCAGGCTGCGTGTTTGTTGATCCCAGTCTCCCCTCTGTCGTCCGAGCAGGATCTTGAAGAGCATGGTGGTGGGCTGGGTCCGGGAGATCACCCAGTACCACAACGTGTACGCCGACAACCAGGTCATGCACTTCTACCGCTGGCTGCGCTCCCCCAGCTCGCTGCTCTACGACCCCGCCCTGCACCGCACCCTGCACAACATGATGAAGAAGGTCTTCCTGCAGTGAGTAGGACACTTGATGTATTTGTCTCCGCTGCGCCCTTGAATGCACCGGCGCGGCGGTGTCCTGTTCCTCCGTCAATCGTCGCCACGCTCTTTTCTCAGGTTGGTGGCAGAGTTCAAACGTCTGGGCTCGACGGTGGTGTACGGGAACTTCAACCGGATCATCCTGTGCACCAAGAAACGGAGGATCGATGACGCCATCGGCTACGTGGAGTATATCACCAACAGGTGGGATATCTTGTTTCATTCTGTTGAGATTTGATCTTTGCATATTATGATTCTATATGAATACGTATAAATGTGTTTCTTTGTGTGAACACATAAGATGTACTTGTTGATGTAGAGAATATATTCCCATAGATACTTTCATACAGAAATACTTTCAATGATATAGAAATACATTTGATGGTTTCTACCTTTTTTTTCCTCTTTGGCTGAACTTGCCAGTAAAATATTTTTTCGCCGGGAATGAAAACGCTTAAGATCGGGGTGGGAAAAAAAACATTTTCACCATTGAGTCCAGAGACGTGATGACTTGACCACTGGTGTTGTGATCTCCGTGCGGTTAATGTCTCTATAAAGTCAATTTAAAAGGCGAACTGCCCATTACGCTAATGGGCGCAAACTATAAAGGGAACGTTGGGCATCATTTACATTCTTCTGTTTGGTTTTAGATCTCAACACGTCACATCAGTTATAAAGAATGCACCTATATTTTCGCCACCATATGTTTTTTTGAGTATTTTTCGATGTTGTGCCGAGTGTGTCGTAGACCTGACGCATCACCTCTGCTCCTCCTCCAGCATCCACTCCAGAGAAATCTTCCACTCCTTGTCCTTATCCTTCTCTCGCTGTTGGGAGTTCCTGATGTGGAT
The DNA here is from genome assembly GCA_016785325.1 of Chascanopsetta lugubris. Taxonomy (NCBI): domain Eukaryota; kingdom Metazoa; phylum Chordata; class Actinopteri; order Pleuronectiformes; family Bothidae; genus Chascanopsetta; species Chascanopsetta lugubris. The sequence goes on along the minus strand of JAFBJT010091659.1, from coordinate 21,946 downwards.
GGACCCGGCAAACTGCGGCGGAGTGAAGGGGAAACTGCCGTCCAGCGTCTTGTACGGCGAGGTACGTGAAACCGAAACTTTTCTCAATCCAAGTGTATCTGCTTTGATTTATTTAGCTGAGCGGAGCTCATTCCTCCTCTGTGTTGGGTCTGTTTGTTTTCAGGGCGGAGCCAAACAGAAAAAGAACAAACCAGGGGAGGGCGAGGAAGACGAGAGCGAGGATGAGGATGGGGACGGAGCGGAGGCTGAGGAAGACGACGGTGACGGGGAGACGGAGGAGGTGGAGGAGCTGATCGAGAGCAACTGGAACATCATGCAGTATCTGCCCCAAACCGCCTCCTGTCAGAGCTACTTCCTCATGATCGTCTCCGGTAGACTAAGAATCCTCTCCACTTCCGCTGTTTGTTTGTCATGTTCTCGCCGACAACTCACCTTCTCCCTTCCACCCCAGCCTACATCGCGGCCGTGTACCACAGCATGAAAGAGGAGCTGAGGCGTAATGCTCCCGGAGCCACGCCAATAAAGAGACGTGGAGGCAGCCAGGCTTCCCAGCAGGCAGTGGGAGACCTGAGTGCTCTTCCTGGTGAGAAGCTGCTTTGAGAGGATGCTTCACTTACTTAAGGCTTAACGCGTCTTTAAGAGACCTCGCTTTGCGCACTCATCACTTTACCAGCTCTGTTGCACCGGGGGCCCTGAGTGAGGGGATGTAATCACATTCACTGCCGCTGCTTCTTCTCCTGCAGGGATGATCTCCTTCTCCCAGGAATACGTTTCCAGCGAGCTCACGCAGAACTTCTTCACCATCACTCAGAAAATCCAGAAGAAGGTGTCGGGCACCAGGAGTGTGACGCAGCCCTCCGAGATGTTCCCGGTCCTGCCTGGGTCCCACCTGCCGCTCTACAACCCCGCCCTGGAGTTTGTCAAATATGTCTGCCAGGTACGCACGCGCGGCATAAGCCTCGCTGACGAGCAGAAGATCTCGAAAAAGCGGTGTTTTATGCCGTTTGTTATTGTTGTGTCAGTTGTCCCGATTCCCTCCCCGCAGGTCCTCTCTCTGGACGCCAACATCGTGAACCAGGTCAACAAGCTGAAGCGAGACCTCCTGCGTCTGGTGGACGTGGGCGAGTTCTCCGAGGACGCCCAGTTCCGCGACCCCTGCAACTCCTACGTCCTACCGGAGGTCATCTGCCACCACTGCAACTTCTGCCGAGACCTGGACCTCTGCAAGGACCCGTCCGTGGCGCAGGTCCGAGCTCAGACGCGGTTGCGCGACAGGAGGGAGCCGCTTTTACTTCGTAGCTCTCCTCCCCCAACGTGAGTGAAGTCTCCTGGTTTGAACTGCGCATGAGAGAAACTCTCTTGTTTCCCCCTCGTCAGGATGGGTCCGTGATGCCTCAGTGGTTCTGCTCCAACTGCCAGGCCCAGTATGAGACCGAGTCCATCGAGATGGCTCTGGTAGAAGCTCTGCAGAAGAAGCTGATGAGCTACACTCTGCAGGACCTGGTGAGTTAAGGATGTGTCTTTGTGGTCGTGGTTACTTTATGTATCGCTCACTTGCGACGTGTGGTACGAATGCTTTTCCTGAAGGTGAGGAACGTATTCAAGAAACGTACTTTTTGATGACTACGATTTGAGAAACAGACTTCATACTTCATGAGTCCACTTCCTGTTTCCTGGTGGGACAAAGGAGTGGGACCACAGAAACACCAGTCTCTAGGGGAGAGTGGTGGTGAGACTCTCAAACTGCAGAAGTCTCCTCACTGCAGTTCTTCTAATATATTAAAAAAAAAATGCTCACGCTCGTTCTGTGATCCCAGGTGTGCAACAAGTGTAAAGGCGTGAAGGAGGCCAACATGCCGCTCTACTGTGGATGTGCGGGAAACTTCGACCTGACTTTCTCAGCCAAGGTTTCCACCCTCTCTCTCTCATACTTCACATTATGTGAGACCATGTGATTGACGACTGTGGTGACATCTCTTCCTTTTTTGTGTGTTTTTTTTTCTGGTCCCTCTTTGCGCAGAGCTTCTCTGAGCAGATCCACGTGTTCCGCAACATCGCATCCCACTACAACATGAGGTTTCTGGAGGAGACCATCAACTGGCTGCTGCTGATGAGTCCTCAGATCAGAGGGAGCGCCCGCTGAATGCGACCTCCCCCTCGGCTGCATGTATGGACTGTAAATATGTTTGATTTTCTCAGTCACGGGGCAGGAAATGTTCTATTCGCTGTGTCACCTTTTTGACTTTTGATTGTTAATAAACATTGTCCGTGTGTTTTTATGCGGTTTCGTGTCGCTGCGCCGTCGCCAGAGACTTTTAACATCGACTCTTGTTCTGCTGCACTAGAGGAAAACTCCTTGATTGCCACTTTGTGCTCAGTCAGTAATTGTGGGAGCGTCCTCCTGACGAGGCCGCTCACGTGTCTGTGTCTGCTCCACGTCCACTGGCCTGAGATCACTCCTCCTCCTCACTCACTCAGCGGTGAGATGCAGCAAAGTCTATCTACTTTACTTCAGAATTGAGTGAAACTGTGTCTTTCCCTTCACATCCACCGAGTATAAAACAATTGTACTGATGTTTCTCTGAGTGTGTAATCACTTAGATATATGGGCTACATCCATGAACCTGAACACACTTCCTTTGATAGGAAAGGATGATTTTAGTTGCATCATCTCAAGCGATCATCGTAAATCATGGAGACGTTTACAATGGCACAGCTGAGTTTGTTGAACTCCCCATTGTTCTTTCTCAGCACTGGGGAATACTTTCATACTTGAATTACATATGTGTAAAATAACTTCTCTCAACTCAAGTGGAGGCGATAAATGAAGTGGATGTTTTCTTCATCTATGCCCCCACTCACATTTGCTGATTTTAGAGTAAAATATTGAATAAAGTGGTTTATTGGTAAGTGTGTCCCTTTCTTTTTCACCTAGTTTTCCTCTGGTCTTCTCAGTTTAGTTCAGACTCATTCCAGCCCATATTTTCAGAGTCACACTTGTGGCTGTTGAATCTGAAATGCTGGAGCAGACACTTGGTCTGTGGTGCACGTGGCTGCAGCCTGGTCGGGATCACAATGATCTTAACTGGTTTCGCCTCCATCTCTTTAACCTCAGTGCTCCACGGTCCACTCTCCTGGCGGTGGACGGGCTTCTCCCAGACCAGTTCTCACATTTCACTGGCACAATGACACTCGAGTCTTTGGAGCTTCTCACCGGCACAAACTCTTCGCTACATTGTGGGTTTTCACAAACGGAGGCGTCGCAGTAACGCTAGAGGCCTTGAGGCTTCATTCTGTACATTTCTGAACGATTGATCAACACTTTGACACGTCGAAGGGTGAAGTTGGGATTGAACTCTGATGGGTGGATGACCACAGACAGTGGTGGAGCAACTGTTCCAAGACCAGCAGAACACAACCCATCCATCAAATGCGCGGCTTCCTCGCTTTTTTTGTTTTCTATAGTGATATTCTATGGTGCTCACTGTGTGTGCTCTCCCTCCATCCATCACATCAAAGATTGAATATTAGTCTGGAGTCATTTTCTTTGCACTGCTGACGTTTCGCTCTCGGATGGTTTCACACTTCCCCACAATCTAGTTAAAGAAACCTTTTTGTGGGAAATGTCAGTGTGATCAGATTAGGGCTCATCGCTCTCCTCCAGCATCTCAGGGCCATTTCCTCCTCATGTATCTTCTCATTAAGCAGCAGGTTGGAAGACAAAGAGAAGGAGTCAGTGCTTCCCATTCCTCGGTGAGGTGGTTTCATAAAGACGCCGGTGTCTGTACAAAAAGCAAAGACTTTTACTACGAACACGGGGACGCGTCATTTGTGTGGTTGCTCAATCACTTTTTCATGTTTTATTTTCACACTGAGAAAATCAACGTCCTCCGGGTCTAAACGACGCGGTCCATTCGGCAGCGGTTGTCCTCTGTCCCTGTGCTTCGGTCACATTATTCCAGCCAATAGGAGACAGGAGGGGTCGTGCGGTTGCACAGCCTCCGTGGACCGGTCGTCCAGCGGAGTCCACACCTCTGTCCCCAGCCAGGACAGGGGGGACGGGGTCACAGCGGGACGCCGTCCGACAGGTCCGAGTGGATGGAGCCGAAGCTGTTGATGTAGCTGAGCTCAGTGAAGGTGGGCTCTGTGCTGACGGGCGCGGTGGGCACGTGGATCACCTGCTGGCGAGACAGAGGTTTAACTGCAGTTGATGGACATAGATTTGTCATGATTTTGAGTTCATGTTGACTCCAGTGCCAAAGTCAAAACAGTAGAGTGCGCCACAAATACCATCTACTCTTCCTCATGTGTGGACTATTTTTGACTTGGATCAAAACATTCAGTGGTAAATGAAATGATCATGATTTTTTTTTTGATATTGTCATAATACAACAGAATATGTGAATTGTCAATATCATAATACAAGAATTAAGAAAGTCTACGACTTCATATCGCTGGCTCCTTTATCCAAAGCAACATACATCTGAGGGTGAAAGGGGAGGCCAGGAAATGAACCCACAACCTCATGCATTCAATTATGCATTGATATGAATCCTTTTTTCTTTAAGTGCATAATCAATTGAGAGTTTAGCAACCCCACACCATCTCTCTCTACCAGATATAAAACTGTATGATGAGAACAAAGAGAAAACAGATGAATCTCTGCAGCGTGCGCGCGCACGTGTGTGTATGTGTGTGTGTCATCATCGAATGTGATGCCGTTCGCTCACTTCATCAAACTTTCTGTCACTGTACACTTCGTTCTTGTCGATGAACGTGAGCATGATCCAGTCGCAGATGATGGTGCACTGCGGGGAGAGGAGAGGAGGGGAACTCGGTTAGTGGCGCGAGGAGCCGCGGAGAGTCGCTCACTGTGGAGTCTTCACGCCGGGAACGAGGGCGATCACTCACAATCCCGACGGAGGTCATGGCCGTCACCGTGCTGATGATGGTCGGGATGGGACTGAATTTTCCGGCCTGCGCAGAAACAATGACACACGAGTAAATAATGGGACAGTGACGTCAGGATCGGCACCGCGCGTGACGCGTGGTCCGCTCACCTGTCCGTGGACGATGATGTCCAGACGGATGCCGTAGGCTTTGATCAGTGTCCTGCTCTTCGTGCCGTTTCGACTGTAATATTTGGCAAATCTGGACACGCGCGCGGAGACAAAGTGAGAACCACAGGTGTCGCCACAGAGACGGTGTTTGGGTGTGGGAGCCCACCTGTAGTAGTATCCGGAGCTGGCGTGGTCCTTACGCAGGTCAAGGCGTCGGAAGGAGTAGGTCGGTTTGCAGTTTGAGGGGTCGAGGTCCAGGTTACAGTTCCAGTTGATGAAAACCCCGATGACTCCTCCCTGCAAAGCCAGAAACCGTCATTTCTGACGGTCATCACGTAAACCTTGGACTCGGTGTCTCGGGGGTCGCACTCACAGTCGCGCAGAGCTCACTGAAGTTCTCCCTGGCTTTGTTTGCAATGAAGCCCAGACGGAAGTTTGGACAGTACGGCTCCTTCTCCTCGTCGTAGTGACACTTGTTCAGGTAGCTCCGCATGTGGCGTCTGTTTGATGCATTTTTGATATTCCCCCTGCAAAGAACGAGGGTAAGGATTCTGCTCCAGTAGCTGTGTGTGTGTGTGTGTGTGTGTGTGTGTGTGTGTGTGTGTGTGTGTGTACTTTACCTGAATACTTTGAATTTGGGGAAGTGAATGGAGTTCCTGATGAACACGGTGAAGTTGATGGCCTCCAAGAGTGGTGGTTCACTGTTGAGGACAGACAATGATTGTGAGTCCACGGTCGTATCATCGTGTATGGGTTCATTGACAGTGTTGATTGACATCATCTGTCAGGTCAGTGACTCAGCAAATGTCAAAGGTTATTTTTTGTGTATGTATGTGAAATATTACACTAATGTTCATGTGGCCAAATTCCTGACCCACACATGAGCCCGTTATGTTTTCATCAGAAGCGGATTCCTTTCTGCGCTTTCCACCATTTGGCTTAGATTTCTGTTGTATACACTTTGAAATGTTTGCAGTGGTGTTGAAGCTGTTCTCAAACCTGACTCATTCCGTAATGAATCCAGTTACACTGTCACTGAGCTAATGGTGATGGTCTGCTACATTATATTCGGTCGGTCATTGATCCCTGAGGAATAGAATAAAACCCACTACATCCGGCACACTGGCTGCATGATGCTTCAAATTTCAAAAACTGCCCCTTAGCTTGCTTGACCCAATTAACGTAATGTATGAACAAACTAATGGTATGTAAAATCAAGGAATTTTTTTTAGGTGCGCCTTTATTTGGCAGCTGAGATGTTTGATTCCCTTCCCTCACCGGTCCAGTGAGATCTGGGTTCTTGGATGTTCCCAGCACATCTGACTTGAATGCACCTCATTAAGTTAGCAATGATTACATCTCCCCTGTCTCACCGTACGACTGCGTACTCCTCCACGGGACACCACGTCTGGATCTCACAGGTTTTGAAGGTGTGGTTGTAGTACTGAACGCATCTGCCCGTCCTCCTGCCTGTGAGAGAGTGTTTAAAGGAGAGAAACACCGAGGAGAACGCAAACCGAACAAACATGTGGGAGCGTTCTGCGAATGATCAAATCGGTACCATGGCCTTCGAAGTCGACCTCCCCTTGTACACAGTCAGTGTCTGATGTGCAGTTTGCCCGGGGAACGCCGAAATGCTACGACGGAAGAAGACGAACGTGAAAACAACGCACTTGTGGAGTTGCACTGTCCAGCACACTTCTCTTTGGTTGACCTCTCACCTCGGCACAGGTCCCCTGCCTCTGATCATTTGTGACTTCTCTTCTTAATATTGTACTGATCACATCACCCCCCTGTGACCCAAAAAAGAAGAAGTGTCTGTACCAGTTGGGGGAAAGACTGTGATGGTGTTAATGTTGGTGGGAGTTTATTGGGGCCTCACCTCAGGGGGTCGTACGTACTCCACCGTGTCCAGGATTTTACCTCCTTGCACGGCCGAGCCTTTCATGAGAGTGTAGACGGAGCTCTCCGGATGGGTCTCACTCTCCTGATACGCCTTCTGGCTTATAAACACGTACCTTCAGGACGACAGGGCAGACAGAGGCAAGATCACAGTTCCCATTTGTGTCGTCGTGTTGTGAAGGGAAGATGACGCACTTCAGTCGTACATGAGGTCACTTTCGATCCGGAACAATGAGAAGTATCATTCAGGTTTTGGAAAACCTTCATCTATCAAAACTGCCCTGTGCATGTCATATCTGATGATAGAGAGAGTTAGAGGTATTTATTTTTTTCCATCAATTGCAAAAGGAAAATGTTCCCTCAAAATGGTCACACGTTTTTAATCATCCTTTATTATCTTTTGGCATAGAATTGATATTGCCGGCAGGGTTTAGAATAGTAAGAATTAGTTCATAATTGAATTCAATTCCATTGTTGATTGTTAATCAAATTCATGACAGTTATTATTTTACATTCATATGATGAAAAAACATGAACAAATAGAAATTACCAAAGATTTGAAATGTCATTAATAGCATGCAGTGAACATGAGACTTACCAGATGAAATACGTGATCACAAGGAACTGAACGCTCCTGTAAATGATTCCAAGAGTTACGTTTTTAACCACCATCACCTTTGGAGTCTCATAATCCCAAAAACCAAGAAAATAGTCCTTTATAAACTCTCGGAGTCCCATGGTGAACATATGAAATGCCTCACTAATCTTCTCTGTTTCTGTCGAGATCTTTGTTTCAGTGTTTAACTTTTTTCCCTCCTAGTTATTCCAATGAGTTCTTATTCCCACCCTGTGCTCCTGTGTAGCTCTGCTCTGCATCTCTGCCCAGCATCCCTGTCACCAGGGAGGATGGAGGGGGAGGAGAATGGGGTGGGGTTCACTTGTGGTCTGCTGATCCATTTTCCTCTCTATCAGTCTGAAGAGATGACAAATGATCTCAGTCTTAAAGCCGAATAAAGTGCTTAGAGATCTGCATTGGGACTTATTTAATGGTAAATCAAATAATTTCCCTGTTATGCAGACATGATAACTATCATTGTTATCATCAGCATCAGCATGAATTTCATTTATTTCATCATTCATTTATTTTGATAGCATTAATCTACGACATCATGAATTGGTTTCAGTAATTATTGATTGATTGATCGATCGATCGATTGATTGATTGATTGATTGACGGATTGCCTTCAAAAGTCACCTACACTTGTTGACAGTTCCTAATAATGTACGTATAGTATAGTTATACCAACACTTTTTTTCTGGCTAATGTTTGATTTTTATTTGTAATATGTTTTATTCATATTGTTTACCTTCATTACTTGAGCCCTGGTTCGCTGTGTATTAATGTGTAATCGAGGTTTGAGCGACGTTTTCTTCTCTTTTCAATCAGGCGGACAAGTGGCCAGTCTCTGGGTCCTGCTGTCGTGCTTTCGTCGTCCCAGCACGTCAAACCACACGTGCATTGGGTACGTATGGCTGCAGCTAACTTTGTGTACAAATGAAAAACCAGTGTCTCGTCAACAATAACATTTTCTAAACATTTTACCAGGATTCAGATACTGAACAATGGGAGGTCTTCAAAAGAAAAAGGTAAGCGTCGCTGTCAAGGCTAATGTCGAGGCCGCAGGCACATTAAACATCAGTGATAGCAACCTTGCTAGCTAGTCCGCTAACAGAGCTAGCTTACGTTTGTTTTTCTACATCTCCCTGGCGATGCTGTCGAGTGTTTGAGGATAAATTGTGTTGTTGGCGTGATTGTGTAACAGTGTCAGATGATTTTGAGTTTGAAGCGTTTGATTTGAACTTGTGTTATCGTTGTGTGTGCGTGTAGTTTGAGAGGGGATCTGCCACCAACTACATCACCAGGAACAGAGCTCGGAAGAAGTTGCAGCTGAGTCTCCCCGACTTCAGGTAAATGTGACAATTCATCGTCACAGTCCATTTGTAATGATGTAACGGGGCCTCTGGATTTCTTAATTAATTTTTTAATTTTAATTAATCATATTCTGCTTAGTTTAGCGATATTTCCCCTTTTTGAATCGTATTTCATAAATGTCATCGTTTAATTATTGTGGCGGGTTAATGTAAATTGAGTTAAATCTGAGGGGTGGAGGACAATGCTGGAGAATTTCTTGTTAACGTTACATCATTTGAACTGTGTGTGATTACTGTTAAAGGTACGAGTTAGGTTAGTAATAAGATATTATAGTGCCACCTAGCGGTGCAGTTGAGGGTAAACATACACTTTGTCTTCCAAATTGCATATTTGTACGTCATTGAGTCACATTTCTTCAAAAAA
>JAFBJT010091659.1:0-12359 GCA_016785325.1 Chascanopsetta lugubris | reverse complement strand
TGAGTCACATTTCTTCAAAGTAACTCCTGCTTCCTATTTTCAGGCGCCTGTGCATCCTGAAAGGCATCTACCCTCATGAGCCCAAACACAAGAAGAAGGTGAACAAAGGCTCCACGGCCCCAAGGACCTTCTACCTGCTCAAAGACATCCGCTTCCTACTGCATGAGCCCATCGTTCGCAAGTTCAGAGAATACAAGGTAATATTTTTGTCATCTTTGTTTACATTGTCAAACCAAGTGTCTTGTAAGAAAAAATACGATCTGATTTATTGCAAAAAACACTTGTTTTTTTTAACAATGAACATTTAGTGTCTGATTAGATTACTTTTAAAGATGGTTCTTTTGCCGTTGAATGTTGTTTTTCTATCCAGCATCTATTTAAATTTCAAGCAGGAGTTTTGACTGTGAACATTTGTTATACTAACAAAATGTTTTATCTTGTCAGGTGTTTGTACGCAAACTAAAGAGAGCTTATGGAAAGACAGAGTGGTCGGCTGTGGAGAGACTAAAAGAAAACAAGCCCACCTATAAACTGGACCACATCGTCAAAGAAAGGCAAGTGTAATTCTCCACACTCAACATAAGAGGGCGCAATTGAGTTTGTTTGGTGTTCTCTAGCATATCTGAGCGAAATGCCAGGGGAACACAAACTGGGAATGGATTTTTTTTACTTATGTATTCGAAGCATGCCTGCCATTTCTAATTGTTATAAGGCAACATATTTTTTAGATCTCTCCATATGATGTTGTCTTACCTCTTGGATGCTTCTGACTCCGACAGGTATCCCACATTCATCGATGCCCTTCGTGATATCGAGGACCCCCTCTGCATGTGCTTCCTCTTTTCCACCTTCGCCCGAACAGGAAAATGCCACGTGCAAACAATCCAGTTGTGTCGACGCCTCACTGTGGAGTGGATGAACTATGTGATTGCAGCTCGTGCTCTCAGAAAGGTGCTAACACTAATGACAAACAAGTCATATGTGGAGGTGTATAGATGTGGATTGACTTAGTTGACCTTTTGATTTGCAAAGCCTTGAACATGTTCCTCTTCCTGTTAGGTTTTCATCTCCATCAAGGGAATATATTATCAGGCTGAAGTGATGGGGCAGCTCATTACATGGCTGGTGCCCTACCAGTTCTCCCACGATGTAAGTGTGCAACGTAAACATGTTGGCAGCAAAGTCCCGTGCTGTGCTGTAATTGTTTAAATTCTCTCAAGTCTTAATTATTTTTATCACTGACTCCTAAACTGTGGGTGTTATCCCTTTCAGCATCCAACAGATGTCGACTACAGAGTGATGGCAACTTTCACAGAGTTTTACACAACCATCCTCGGATTTGTCAACTTCAGACTTTATCATTCCCTCAACCTCCTATACCCACCAAAGGTAATTGAGTCTGAATAGCAGAACCACACCAATGCTGACAGTTTGAGCTGTTGCTGATCATACAGAGCAAAAGCACCTGCCTGAGCCCAAATCTGAGCTTTGTTTATGTCCTCCATCCTGTGCAGCTGGACAGCAAAGCAGAGTCTGAGCTGAAGGCAGAGGATGAGAATGACTATGCCATGAACTCAGAATGCTACTTAGAGGTGAGGCTCATAATTGTGAATGTTGGGAGTCTGAATGTAATGTATATCCCGTGTTGTGTTTAAGCCATCATGTAAATAATACTCTAATAATGACCCCTTTGTCTACATCAATGTGAAGTGTGTGCGCGTGTCTGTGCTGTCTGGATTGTTCCTCTAATCCGGTTTGTTTTGTTTGTGCAGAAACTGTCGGCTCTGAGTGCCAGTCTGGCCCGGGTGGTTTCTGCTGCAGGGGAGGAGGAGGCTGAACTCGACCAGTTTCCTGCTGAGGGGGTAAGAAATGCAGATGACTTAACATGTTGTGAATATACAGAGAATGGCATTGTCATGTAACAACCGTTAGACTTCCAAAATCCAGTGAAGAACACTGTGCTGGTGGACGATATGCCTCAGGGATGACATGCATAACGGCATGCAGTATAAAGAGAGTACACAAGAATGACTTGATAGAGTGAATGCAGTGAGAGGAAAACAGTAAACCAGTGTTGAGCACAACAGACAGAATGTATTTCTCGTCTGGAGGTTGTGGATTCTGCTGATAAACAGGAGCCGGATACTGTCTGATAAAGATGTCATCACCACAGCAGGTGCAATTACAGTGTGCGCTGGTGAGTTCTTTACTATTTTCAGAGGTGAAGATTTGACTCGCATTGCAGTCAGCCTCGATAATGAGGTGTAACTAAGGAACCTGTAATTGTTGTGTTAGATGAGTGAGCGAGTGGTGATTCTGCAGTGCTGCTTGTTAGACACAGGACGTCATGAAGAGGCCGTGAACCGCTTCGTTCAGTTTGTTTCAGTGCTAACTTTCGATGCCGCTCGTTGTAAATTAATTAGTCTCTCGGGGTAGATGTGAGAGGTTGCATCTTTTCAGGTGTCAAAACTTTCTGAGTTGTTCGACTGGGGATTACAGCTTTGTGTTTGGTTGCTAAGGACAAGGTATCCACTGTCCTTGGAAACTTGATTTGTCCAACCGGTTTAAGGCACTGCTCCAGCATGGAGATAGTCCACAAACCAAGATGGTAATCAAATCGCTTCTGCTGCCAAACAGGAAGATATGGAAAACATGGAGGCAAGAGAAAAGGAAGAGAAACAACAGGAGGCCCTGAAGAAGCTCTTTGAGGGCCTCAAGATCTTCCTCAACAGAGAAGTGCCCAGAGAGTCTCTGGCTTTTGTCATCAGGTGAGCGAGATGAGCTGCAGTGAACACATGAACAGGCAGAATGAAATGGCCACCAAAAACATTTGTCCTGAAAAACCTGGTCTTAAAATGTCTTCTTGCTGCTCAGGTGTTTTGGTGGTGAGGTGTCCTGGGACAAATCCATTTGCATCGGCAGCTCATATGATGTGACAGAAGAAAGCATCACACATCACATTGTTGACAGACCCAATGTCAACAAACAGTTCATCAATAGGTAAGACTTGTGCATTTTTTTTTAACACAAGAATAGAATCTTAAACACTTGCAGGAAGTGTGTGTTCTGCCGTTGGGATTTTCTTCATGTTTCCAGGTTCTTTACAAAGCCTCCTTTCACAGTCATCGGTCTGTTTGCCTGAAAGCAAATACTCATGATGTTTCACAGACCCTCAATTTCCCATGGAGCTATCCTATGGGGCGGTGTATCACTGTTGGGTTTTTAATAGGATAACAGCATGACCTTGTCCTTTTCAGGTACTACATTCAGCCACAGTGGGTGTATGACTGCGTCAATGCCAAAATCCTCCTGCCTGTGGAGGACTACTTCATCGGAGTGAATCTGCCTCCTCACCTCTCTCCATTTGTGGAGGAGAAGGAAGGCGACTACGTGCCTCCTGAAAAACTCAAGATCATGGCTTTACAGCGTGGAGAAAAACCATGTATGAATCACTTTTTTTTTCTAGATTCACAGCATTTAATCAAGGCGTTTATTATCTGGAATTGGATCAATTTGTCCAATAAGTGACCAAAGCCTGAATGAATGTGGAGATATTGGTACTTGCTAAATAAGGTTAATTTGAGAGGTTTGATTTGATACTAATGAGTCCTATTCTTCTTTCATAGCCAATGAACAGGAGGAAGAGGAGGAGGAGGAAGAAGAAGGAGAGGAGGAGGAAGATGAGGAGGAGGAGGAGGAGGAGGAAGAAGAGGTAGATGAGAAGAGCCTGAAAAAGATGGAAAAACAAAGATCTCAGGGCAAAGTAAGACATTTCTGATTTTTTTAAAAAGTTTTATGTAAAAGTGTGCAGCCTGCATAAACCCGTCTTCTTCCTTTTAGTCTCTGCAGGTCAAAGTGACACCTGGGAAAATGAAGGCAGTAAACCCAGCTCGTCAGGAGGAGGAGGAGAAAGCAGAGGAGAAGCGTTTGGCCATTATGATGATGAAGAAGAAGGAAAAGTACCTCTACGACAAGATCATGTTCGGAAAGAAAAGAAAAACCAGAGAGGTTTGTTCCCCCCCCCATTGATTATCCCTTCACGTGGAGATTAGAGAGTTTGCTCAGTTTTGTGAATTGATAACATTCTTACATTCCTTTATTCTCAGTATCTGGCAGCTTATCTGGGTTTGATAATTTTTAACAGTATTGTGTGACTGTGCAGAGAACACGTGAACCCAGAGACGAACCCCGGGAGTTCACTGACCTGATCTGTGTGACTACCTGTGTTGAGCATCCGTTTATTGACTCTGTTCATTCATTTCTTACAGGCCAACAAGCTCGCTGCCAAGAGGAAGGCTCACGACGATGCCGAGAAAGCAAAGAAGAAAAAAACACGAAAGTAACTGGACTCGCTGCATCGCCTTCAGGCCAGAGGGCTGTATGTGGTTCAAGTTCATTTGACAGTTGAGAGTGAGATGATGTGGTTGTAGCTACATCTGCATAACGTCAAGCAGCATGTGGTTGATACAAAGTATGTTATTAAATGTAATCTTCCAAGTGAATTGTAGAATTGTAATTATTCTGGTAAAATTAAATGTTTTCATTCATTTTGGTTGTATGAACTCTGCTATTCTACATGACAGGAGGATTTCATTTTAAAAATCTGTATTTGAATCGGTCTGTATTTTAACGGCAAAACTATGTAAGGAACCTGTCACTTGTGATCTTGCAACAATAAGATAAAGGTTTATTAGAGTGAATGTCTAAGTTTCTGATTTTGTTGTCGCATCACCACTATATATGGAATTTAAAATACATTAACAAGGAAATGCACTGTATTTAATTGTGTAACTTTGTGTTCTCATCCGCACATTGTGTTGATTCATGGGCAGCTCATCATCAGAGCTCAGAGTGTCACTTCCCACAGATGTGCCATGATCAAAAGAGATTTAAAGAATGTACTGGGAGGTCGTCCAGCTACTGTGGGTGGGTTGTCTTCACTCGACTGGCCCACACTTGAGCAGTGGGTGGGTGTTGGTGACGTAGAAGCGTAAGCCCCTCTGGCCCCCCTAACATGCTGCCGCTCTCTGTGGGCCAAAGGCCAACACAGTCATGACCTGCACTTCTCAATCTCCTCATTCAGATTGAAACGCTCCCTGCCCCCTCTTCGCACCCTCATCTGCATTCCACACATGCCCACTCTGGTCCAGATCTCATCCTGGCACTGTTGGTGCTCGCAGCTAGCGGCACACCCGGCCCAACAAAGGCGGCAGTGTTGTGACTGTGCATGACGGCTGTGTGATGATGACAAGCACAGTTCTAGTGTCTTCTTGTGATCGGGGGCCATGATAGAGATGGAGCTCCAGGCAAGTGTGATGGGTGAGGCGCTGTGACCATATAGTGCTGAATCCCGGCACAGAGCCAAATAGACTTGTCCCCTCATGGCTGAATGTTCATTTATTCCCTGTGAAAGTTCTGGGCTGTTGGCATAAGAGACGTTAAAGGTGCAGTGTGTGATATTTTGTTTCACCTCCACCAATATTCAAAAATATTGCAAATCAATTACATACTGGCATTTTCAGGAATTTCTAATCATTTTAATGTTTTATGTTTTTCCCATTACCCTTAAATGAGCCGAATAATATACATTAACATGAGGAGGGGGGTCCTCTCTATGGAGGCCGCCATGTTTTTACAGTAGTAAAAGTGGGTGTGCTAAACATCTTTTGAGTTTCAATGACCAGTGAAGTCGGCCATAGATTCTCCTGCATGCTCAGAAGGGTGGGGGTGAGGTGATGGATACAAAATGCAACTTCACCTCTACATGTCACCAAATCTTGCACACTGCACCTTTAATGAAAAATGTTTGTAAGAACATGTGCACTAGATCACTGCTTGCATATCTACATTCAAACACTTGAAATTGTCGCCGCAAAAGGGAAATCGAATTCCCAGCACGAGTGTTGTTGCATGAGAGCTTGAGCTGTGTAGCTTCCTCACTTTGACAACATAAGTGAGGCACCACTGTTCACCTGATTGCCTTTGTTGTGATGCAGCATGCAATGGCCGTGTTGTGTACTTTTGCCCGCAGCACATATAGACATAGCTCGCTAAATAAGCATTTCAAACAATGTAGACAGAGGCCCGTCTTGATCAAGTGGTACAATTAGAGCCTTTGTGCCGTGGCTTTCTGCATTTGTTCTTTTTATGCTGTTTTGCACCCATCCTATCAGCTCTCAGCTCCGACTCCAGTGTGCGCACTCAATAGGCCTCTGTATGTCCACACAGAGGAGCGACTATACTGCCTCTCTCCTTCCTCTCTTGCTCCCTCGCTCCCTTCATCCCCCCCCCTCCTTTTCTCTTTTTTTGGCACTCACTGGTGTGCACATCCCCAGACACACAGCCATGACGTCACAGGTGGCTAGATGAGCGTCACTTCAGTGCTGCATTCAGCAGGATTGGTTGTGGAATTGGAAGTTGTGGTGGTGGTGGTGGTGAGAAGGGAAGAGGAGGAGGAGGAGGAGGCGGTGGTGGAGGAGGAGGAGGAGGAGGAGGAGGAGGAGGGGTAAGGTGAGTGCCAGGTATAGCCTGAGGCATCAGGTGTGCATGTGGAGGGAGGCAGAGTGACAGAGGAGAAGAGGAGCAGATGAGATATGTGGCAGTGGACATGTGATAAGGGGGAGAGCAGGACTATAACAGCATGTGTATGTGGAGATTGGACATCAGGACGACTGGGGGAGGGAGATCAACTGGTGTCAATGGGACAGAAGAGGACAACGCCTATGGATGAGAAATGCTCTCATTAGTTATTCCTTGGATTCATGTATGAAGGTAGGAAGTTCAGTCTTTTGAAAGATTCCTCCTTGTAATAATCACAGTCGATTCAATTGATATGCTAATGATCATTGTGTGTTATCAGTAAGAGCCTCAGCCGTGTTGCCTTGTGTTGTTCATGGAACTGGTCAGCAAATGAGTCCATCAGTGTGCAGACGCACAGAGCTCAGGACAATCGTGGTCAGACTGAATGTGAGCTGCTGCTTTACATGAGAGGGCCAAGAGAGGGAAATCATATTAAAGGTGCAGCGTGTGATATTTTGGTCATTCTTTTCATGTCAAAAAAATATTACGAAACAATGACAGGCTGGGATTTTCATGAATTTGTAATCAGCTAAATGTATTTTTTTTTCTATGATCCCTAAAGGTGCAGTGTGTAAGATTTGGTGACCTACAGAGTTGAAGTTGCGTGTTGTATCCATCACCTCACCCTCACCCGTCTGAACATGCAGGGGAACCTATGGTCGACTTCAGTTGTTATCAAAACTCAAAAGATGTTTACTACATCCACTTTTAATACTGTAAAAAACATGGTGGCCCCCATAGAGAGGACCCGCTCCTTGTGTAAATATATATTCATGGGCTCATTTTAGGATAATGGGGGGAAAAAAATAACATTTTGTTGTTTGTATAAATTCATGACAATGTTAAGATGTGATTGTTTTGTAATGTTTTTAGAAGTTACAAAAATGACCAAAATCTTGCACACTGTACCTTTAAGTGTTTCCTGTAAGGACACACAGTGGGGTCAGATGGCACGAGGGGTAAATACTGGTATCAACTACCCTCACATGTAACTTTGCCTTTCCTCCTCCAGGTTCTCAGGTTAGTTGTCATTTATGGAAAATGACAACTGAGAATCAATTGAATTCACATGAATCATCCACAAACTTCTCCCTTTGTAGTTTCTTCTGATTTAAACTTTCTCCGTGTCCTTTCAGTAACCCGTGCACGGGTCCAGACAAAGAGCAGAAATGGCCCTTTTAGCTGTGTTTGAAGAGTCGTGTTTGTATAATGTGCTGATAAGAACCAGCATGCAATGTCACTGTATAGATCTGAGGAGCCAGAGCACACAGAAACTGCACTCCACTTCACTCCAACCTTGAGACATAACCTCATTACAACACAAAAACCAAAAAATTAATAATACATGGAACATTACATCAGGCTGGGAAAGAAGAATGTATCATGACTGTAATATAAACACTTCAGCATGGATTCGTTTTACACTCTGAGGCGTGATTCACAAACATGAACCCTCTACAAACGGCCGGACATTAGCCATCCTTGCAGGTGCCTTTAAAGGTGCAGTGTGTAAGATTTTGGTCATTTTTGTCACAAAACAATTACATACTGACATTTTCACATAATTTTTCCCCCCATTACTCTTAAATGAGCCCATTAATATATATTTACATGAGGAGTGGGTCCTCCCTACGGGGGTGGCCATGTTTTTACAGTAGCCCAAAGTGGACATACTAAACATCTTTTGAGTTTCCATGACAGCTGAAGTCTAACATAGGTTCTCCTGCATGTTCAGAAGGGTGAGGGTTGTGGGTGGTGGATACAACATGCAACTTCGCCTCTAGAGGTCACCAAATCTTACACACTGCATCTTTAATGCATGTGGTGCTAATGCTATGTCTCACCCTATGAAAACATGCCCCTTGTCCTCTGAGGCGGATCAGACACTCAACAACAAGATGGAGAAAATATCAATTTCATCATTAAAACTAATGAGACACCCTCAGAGAATTATGACTCACTATCTCACAACAGTGACTCGGGATCTTACTGAGTTTTCAAGGCAATAAAGACGAGTATAGTGCATCCCCCCACTCTCTGCTCTGCATTAGTGAGTCATTTAACGCATTGAATTCCAGATGGTCCGAGAAATGGGTCTTTTTGTATCGATGACTCAGCAGGTGGCTCAACTTACGCAAGTCTGCAGGGGGCGGGGCTGCAGTATCTCTTTGCACACTAATGCATTATTCATTCTTTGGTCCGGCTGAGGAACACAGGGCCGGTCATTTTAGATTGCAGGTACATCACTTTGTGGCACCATACAACTTTAAATACACCCTCATGTTTATGAGTTGAGCAGCCAGGGATCTGAACCTATGATCAAACAAATGACCGGACATGTTCATCACAGTACTGAGAATCACGATTTGCTATTTTACCAAAATAACAGTTACACTTGATTCTTTGTTATTCTGTAATTTCTTGGCTACACAAATTATTTCGAGGGAAATGTACAGGTTGTATTAGAATCTGTGAGAGCAACAGAAAATAAATGCAAGGAGTTATTTTACACTTAATCTCCCTGTAGCAATCTAAAGCAGTGGTTCTCAACTGGTCTCGGTTCGAGACCCACCATCACGCCTTGATGACGAGTCGCGACCCAAATCAAGGAAAATGTTCCACTTCTCCAATGTATTCAATGAAAAGATGGTGGAGTTTGAACCTTTTTTTTTACCCAGTCAAAGGCCAGCGACCCACTTTTGGGTCCCGACCCACCAGTTGAGAATCACTGATCCACAGTAAATAAATGATGTGTTGTGAAGTGTTGAGTTTGAGGGAAAGAACAATTTAGAAACTCCTACTGTTGTGTCTAAGGGATGATGATGATGATGATGATGATGATGATGATGATGATGATAACCTGTATTTTTCAGGTGACCCTTGACTTTGTTGGACCATGAGTGGGAAGCAGGGGAGGCAGTGGAGGTCCATGTGTAAAGGCCTGGTCCTGGGCACCCTGTTGACCAGCTGCATGATCCTGCTCTACTGCCTCTCCACTCCACAGATCCACTTCAGTCTGCCCGAGTAAGACTTCTCACATGGGTTTGGCCTATAATTCAATAGAAAACAACGTGTATCAAATCTTATATCATACCAGATGTCTTCTGTGGTAACTGTATCATGTTTCTGGTCTCTCTGCAGAGTTCCAGTGCCCTACTCCTGTGCCCACCGTCCATCCCATCTCCACCCCAAACCATCCACAAACATCTCACACCATGGCGAGGCCTGTGCTCCTAAAGTGGACATCATGTTCATGAAGACCCACAAAACAGCCAGCAGCACCTTCCTCAACATCCTCTTCCGCTTTGGGGAGAAACACCGACTGAAGTTTGCCTTCCCTGACAGCCGGAACGATTTCTTCTATCCCTCCCTGTTCGAGCGCTCGCAGGTTAAAGAGTACAGACCTGGGATGTGCTTCAATATCATCTGTAATCACATGCGCTTCAATGCAGCTGAGGTGAGCAAGCTGCTGCCCATGGACACCTCGTACATCACTATCCTGCGGGACCCCGCCGAGCTGTTTGAATCTTCCTTCCACTACTTCGGCCGGTTGGTGCCGTTTACCTGGAGGATTCCAGGTGACGACAAACTCAGCGAGTTCCTGCGTGATCCGCTGAACTACTACGACCCCGAGGGCTTCAACTCTTTCTACCTCAAGAACCTGCTCTTCTTTGACTTTGGACAGGACAACACCCTGGAGCCGAATGATCCACGGGTAGAGGAAGGAATCAGGTCCATCGATGAGCGTTTCCAGCTGGTCATGATGGTGGAGCACTTTGAGGAATCCCTCGTCCTCCTCAAGGAGGCGCTCTGCTGGGACATGGACGATTTGCTCTACTTCAAGCTCAACGCCCGCAAGGGATCCACGGTGTCCAAACTCACCCCGGAGCTGAGGGCCAGGGCCCTTGAGTGGAACGCGATAGACTGGAAGCTGTACAGGCACTTCAACCAGACTTTCTGGAGGAAGGTGGACGCCTTCGGGCGGAGGCGGATGGCCGAGGAGGTGGCCGAGCTCCGGAGGAGGAACGCAGAGATGGCGGCTATCTGCATTGAGGGAGGCCGTGCGGTGGACGCCGGCAGCATCCAGGAGACGGACATGCAGCCGTGGCAACCCATCGGAGAGAAGTCAATCATGGGCTACAACATGAAGAAGAATGTGGACAAGGCGCATCAGAAACTGTGTCGCAAGATGTTGATGCCAGAGCTTCAGTACTTAACAGAGCTTGGTGTGAACCTGTGGATCACCAAGCTGTGGGGCCATGTCAGAGACATCATCAACTGGTAGGTCAGCACGAGGGGCCAACGGAACTCGGAGAGACCGGATGTGGACAGATGAGACTGAATTGACAGTAAAGTGTCTGACAGGTGCTTGAGAGCAATACACACTCTTGACCACACAATCTAGAAATCCTGAACCGGTTCACTTCCTGTGGTGTTGTTGTTGTTGTTGTTCAACTCCATGTTCAGACATTAAACTCTTCTTACTCTCAGCTTGCTTTCTGAGCTCAATATCATGTTAAGGGCTGAAATACACGTGTGAAAACAGTGAATGTACATTTCCCTTTTTTCTGTCTAAGGAGGATAAAATCAGCCACCATGTCACTGACAGGTGAGTGGATCGAGAGCTAACAAATAACAACTGTCACAACAGTAGAAGCAACTCATTCCGTGAATATTTACTCTGTGACATGACCCCATGAATGATTATGTAAATCAAATGTAGCTGCAATTATTGACTTAATTTCATCTGTGCTTTTTTTGCAGTGTAAAGTCAAACTTTAGATAACGTGCATAGAATTATATTCATTGCAGCACTGTCTAATAAAGACTTCATTAATTTTTCTTATTTGTTTACTTACCTTTTTTTATAGATTTTTTCGTGCTAATGCTTCCTCTCTGTCATGTCTGTTAATAGCCATTTCTCCTCTTTCTTAAGATTAATATTGTTGTTTTGAAGGTGTTAATTATGATGCGGTAGGTCTTTGTTGAGTAATGAGCCGAGAAGAAACATTAATTATTCATCATATTGGGATAATCCAGTTTGGAAAAGCCGCAGTGATGACGACCAACAGTGTTAAAGACCCTGTATTTTAGAAACCTATAGATTCAAATGAGATTTTAAGAGAGGTTTTTCCTAAGTTTGCGAAGTATCACACACGTATGTCTTCATTTGTGTCCACTAACATTTTTTTGTTTAATGTATTTGTTGTATAACTACATTTTGGTTATTGATTTATTTATAATCAGCATTTCACTGATTTTGTCCTCCATATATTTGTTTGTCACTCCAGGTAATATATGATCATCTTTGTCTGCCCAAAATAAAGTGCAGGTTTTAAGTAATACTGCATGCATTCAATTCCTGTGGCCTGTCATTACTTCATTTAACGAACTGTGTGATAAATGGCAATCGTGTTCTTGTGTTTGAATCCCACAACAAAATCCTAGTTACACTCATTATGACTTCTTTTTATGTATACATACAATATACATTTCAGATTCAGGGATACACAAACCTTGTAATTTATTATTTACTAGAATACCATAACCATGTACAATAAATATACAATTTAAGATTTGTACATTTCCACCAACCTGTTTACTTAATAATTAGACAAAAACATAAATTAAAAGATCATTGTATAAAGCCTTTGAACCAACTTGTAGGATTTTGAAAAACATACGATCCTGGATACTATGGCGTGTCTACGTTTTATGGAAAATTGATTGTGAAATAGTGACGACTAGTGGAAAAGTTGTCTATTACAGCCAACGGCCCC
>JAFBJT010091654.1:54306-79297 GCA_016785325.1 Chascanopsetta lugubris | reverse complement strand
AATGATATAAGACTGATTTTCGTATCTATATTATGAAATTAGGAAAAGAACTGCTCAGAGCCCACCTGTGTGCGTCTTACGGAAGCCCGTGTTCATCCTTCAGTGTCTGTGCCTCTGGCAGGGCTTTCGAAACAGAATCATTCCTGGAATTCCCAAAGACATTTGCACATGTGGTTGCCTTGCAATTTGTATTGATACAAATATTAATACACATTTTCGAAATTGATATTTCTTTCAAATTGGACAGTTATTGTTTAATGGCTGAGTTTAATCTTTGTTTTCTTATTGTTTCTTCTTTAATGGACTGGATTTCTGGGAGGCGTCTTTCAAACTTGAAATTGAATGTACTATTAAAAAATATAAATACTCTCTTTTCAACGGTGTGCTACAACAAACTTCTACTATAACTGCTTTATATAGACCGTAATGTACAATATACATTTCAGATCCACCGCTGCTCTTTAAATCTCTCCACATGTCCTGCTGGTCAACCATGAAATGTGTAGTTTGAAGTGAAGGGTTGTCAGGTCAGAGTCCATCACCTCCCGTGATCTTCACTATGACAGTCAGCGTTTTATATTCTCCCAATTCCCAATTCTTAGTTCCTACACTGATTGGGGCATAAACATTACATGACTGATGACTAATGAGTATACATTCAACAACAACAACGTCAACACCTGGAGTAACCTATGGCCGTAATACACAGATCAAACAACAATGACAAAGGTCACACTTATGGAATGTGTTTCCCCCATATGGCCCCATGTTCGGCCCCAGGTAATTAAAGTCTAACTGGTAAATCATTAGTTGCACTTAAACTTAAACTATCTACCATTCCCTGGAATTCTTGACAAGTAGTGTTTTTTAAACTTTGTTGGAAACATGCCAGCAACACTGAATCATTCAGTAATAACAATACAACAATAAAAAACATTACCTCGAATGGTTCTGCAGAAAACACATCAGACACAGACATTGGACATAAACAATTCAGATTGAATAAAGAGGGTTACCACTTTAGTTCAAATGTTTCTCTTATTTTCCTTTATTACACCTCCAGTGACTTTCCTCACTTCCCCCTCCAAATAATGTCTTATTTGTGATCATGAATATGGTTCATTCCTGAGGGTTTAATTGAAATGGAAATGGAAGACCGGGAAGGTTTCAGTTTCAGTACAGTTGCGAGGTTGGCTGCAGCATCATGACATGGTAGCAGCTCTGGGACTGGAACTGCAACAATCATTGGCAGCACCATCAAGAGCAGCAGGTGCACAAAGAAAACTCCAATCCAATTCATTCCTCCCCAAACAGGAAGCCACAGTGCTTCACGGTGATGTGCACCTGTATAGAAATGGCTGAAATACTTTCAGCATGTGAATGTAGAGCTTTGCCAATCCGGTTTGAGTTGCTGCAAGGTATTCAGTTCATGAGCAAGGAGAATCAAGAGAGTGTTTGAATTCCGACTGGATTTCATGAACCCTTAGGGAACCTTCGACATGAGGGTTGTTGGGAGTGACACCTGTGGCAATGAAGTGCAGTCAGCAATCTGTTTCTTGCCCTTGAAGCCCTCTGCCCCTAGAATGGAGCTACAACAACACTGAGACTTCTCTTTGACCCCGTCTCTGGGGCAAAGCAGGTCTGTCATGGGGTCATGGTCAACTTGACTCCTCTCTCTCTGGCACACGTCCTGCTCCGTTCGCAGCGCTGTGGTGGCCTGAAGTCCAGTGCGAGACTCCTCAAGCTTGTAGAACTGAAGAGGGCGGGTTGTACATGGTGGCTCAGCTTTGACCGGGTGTTTGGGCCGGGACTCCGTTCCTGTGGCTGACGCCAAGTAGCCTGGATGATGTCAGACGAAACCCTCTGCATCGAGGTGAACGTTTTGCTGCTGCCATGGTTGTTCTTGTGTCATATAAGGGCATTCCTGCCAACTTGGCCTCCTTTTTTATCATTTAGATATGAGCAGTCATATTCTTATCCTTACTCCGTGCTCATGTATGTATTTATTTTTATTAACTTTCTTATCGAAGCCTCTTATTTCTCCCTGCTTTTATTGCTACAATAAACCTGAACTAGACGACAAAACCGATTAAGTTGCCCATGACCGTCAAAACAACCATATCAGTAACAACCGATCCCCTGTTTCCATCCATCAGACCAATATGTGCAATATGTGAGTTCACTTTAAAGGTGCAGTGTGTAAGATTTGGGGACATCTAGATTTCAGTTGACACTCAGAAGATGTTTAGTATGTCCACTCTGGGCTACTGTAAAAACATGGCGGCCCCTGTAGAGAGGAGCTGCTCCTCGTGTAAATTTACATTAAAGGACTCATTTTGAGGTCATGTGAAAAGTGCGTCATACATTCAGGTGATTCCAACTGTCAGTGTATCATTTTTATGTTCGGATAAAAGTGACAAAAATGTACTAATATCTTATTCACTGCAACTTCATATCAACCTTTGTCTCCTTAGGTGAAACTTGGCTGTGAAGCACCGAACTCCAAGGTGGTGAAGGTGCCAGATGGATCTCGGTATAGCAGCAACATCGGTAACGTGATGATCGCGCCATCCGGCGCCAGGATCCGAAATGAGGACGAGTGCCACCTCCTGGATTTCGGTTCATCAGATCGCCCCCTGGTGGTCAACTTCGGCTCAGCCACCTGACCCCCGTTCATCAGTCACCTGCCTGCTTTCCGGCAGTTGGTGGAGGACTTCAGCGATGTGGCTGACTTCCTGTTGGTGTACATTGATGAAGCTCATCCCTCTGATGGCTGGGTGGCTCCTCCCATGGGCCCCTCCTCTTTCAATGTGCGGAAGCACCAGAACATGGAGGAGAGGCTGGGAGCCGCTCGCAAACTCACGGAGCACTTCTCTCTGCCGCCGCAGTGTCAGCTGGCGGCGGACTGCATGGACAACAACGCTAACGTGGCTTACGGCGTGTCCAACGAGCGGGTGTGCATAGTGCAACAGAGAAAGATCGCTTACCTGGGCGGGAAAGGGCCTTTTTTTTACAATTTGAAGGATGTCCGGCAATGGCTGGAACAGAGCTATGGTAAACGGTAGGTGAGACCGAGGACAAGTCTATTGTAAAGGTCCTTTTCCTTTTTCCCCTTTGGCGGAAACATGATGTCATTCGGTTTGATACAAGCACAAAACGGCAACATCGTGAAGCTGCCTATTTTTTTACTTTTGGAATCAGGCCACTCTTTCCCACACCTTCATGTTCACCCTGAGATGAACATGTATAAACTGGCCTTGTGAATATTGTAGGCAGTGATATGATGATGACTGTGTACTTCATTATTTTTCTGGCCTGTCACTAGCATCACATTTTCCCATTTCCACTGGAAGTAAAAACCAAATAACTAGTTCCTGTTTTATAACTAACTTTGTTAAAGGAATAGGTCATTAGTTGATCACTGGGTGTTTTAGTATTGGATATCTTTCTCACTGTGGTCCATGTTCTTATGCACTATTTCAACAACCTAATTTAAATGTCTAATCTTCATCTACTCCCCTTTCTGTCTGTTGATTACATGAAGTGTGAGTTGTCCATTTGACAGCTCGATTTTTTCATGGTGCCTATGAAAAGACTTTGCCCTACGGAAGTTTTCATGTGTATAAAACGGAATCAGAATAGATTCAATGTGCCTTTTGTGACTCATACTAACACATGATATGACATTTGTATTCACACGACTTAAGCCCAGCTTTTGATCGGTTCAGCCTCACTGGATATTGTATGAAGATCACTTGTTGAGCTACAGTGACCCCTTAGGATTAAAATGTGTATTACATCACAAGAAACTGGTGCCAAACATAAATATCGGGGTTGGCCTGAATGGAAACTCTAGATCAGTGGTTCTCAACTGCTCTGGTGTTGGGACCCACCATCACCCCTTAATGACCCAAATCGGGGATCATTTGTAACTTATCAAATTCACTTCATTGAAAGATGGTGCAGCTTGAACCTGAGATAGTGAAAAAATATCACAGTATGCCAACACAAAAACAACCAGCAGGGGCGACTCTAGAAAGGGGAAATGACCCGTTTTACATTGAATTAGCTGCATTTTAATGAAAAAAAACAAAAAGTGCATCTTAGGGGACACAAGGTAAATACACTGTGTATACATACATCCATATTTCATGCTGTTTGTTAGCATCACAGGGTACCAGCACCACCTACTGATCAGGAGTGTGAATAGTTGGCACTGGTTGCTTTTATTTTGAAGAGGATTGTTTATGCAAAGGATTTTTCCCTTGACTTCTTCCAATCGAAACTTTTTCGGTCGCGACCCACCAGTCCAGAATCACTGCTCTAGATTTCCGGTAGATGCAGATGTGAGGAGCAATTCCTCTTTGTTAGTTGGACCTGTGATACACTCGTGACCTCTCACCAACTGTTGGAGGCCATAAACAACCTCATCCTCAAGAGGATGCACCTTGTTGATAATGGATGGAGGAAAGTTATTGTGGTGTAGTTTTGTTGATGTGTTGTGGTGTGAATTGGAAGAGTTCATGATTACAGCTTTGGGTTTGCCTCCGTAACAGAGCTACCTTTTAGATCCGTAACATTTTTAATGAAAGCACATGTTGGACTTCTCCTCCTGCCAGTACTTTCACTTCAGTTTTATTTCTCTGTTCCTTCTCGCTCTCTACATTTCTTAGTCATTGTGGGCTAAATGTCTCCCTGGCTCCTTGGCTTTGTCTGTCCCCCCCCCATGTTGCTTTTATAACAGGAAGTAAATATTGTTAAGCCCATTTACTTGAGACGTGAGGAAATGCAGGCTCAGTCACTTGCCTGTGCACGCCTCAGCACGTGGAATGGTTTTTAGTTATCTCATTAAACCTACTTGATTCACTGTTGTGTAGCAAGGCGACATCTTCTATCATAATTGAATTAGTCAGTGGGGGCAAGCATTTGACCTAAATTGGATTTAGAAGTGAACACCTTTGCTGCCTGGTTTGCTTTGTGGTCAGATGTGTGAGGGCGGAGTGACACAAGGGTTTCATCCTGCACACGGTTCAGGTTGATGACATGTTTTGATTAAGGTGAAGAAAAGAAGATGTTGGTCAACATGTAACGGCCATTTTCATGCCCTGTTCATATTTTAGGCTGAAGTGAATCATAACACCATCCATCATGTTGTAGCTGCCCAGAGCAAAACAAAAAAAAAGAAATACACCAAATGTATCCAAACGTATCACCAAAACAAAATGGATACCATTAACATATTTTCAAGATGGGACAAAGTTGAGCAACACCACAACATTTGCCAATGTTTTAACCTTTGAGGAGCATGATCAGGGAACTGATCAAAGTTCAGAACTCATCAAGTTATAATCAAATGATGTAACCAGCTTTAATTTATGATTCATGTTACAAAGAGCATTTCATTCTCTTTCCGGAAAAGAAGATGTGCAACAGGGATGCGAGGTTGATTGCTTCATTCATGATACACAATCAGCCGTTTGTCTCCATGTGTCTGAAATATTCAACCCTATTACAACACGACCAAACTGGTTGAGACCATGTGGACATCCATTTCCCTACTGATTAACCTTCACCCCGAACCTAGTTATCAACTGAATAGCTCTACATTTTGTTTCTCCCATCCAGCTGCAAGCACGTTTATGAGCTCGAGAGTTTAGAGTTGTTTGAAGAATGTCAAAAATAGTTATCGTCACATCGGAAAGTTAAATTCACAACAGTCAAATGGGGATAGTAGCATAAGAAGCTTTAGAAATATCATTATTAATTTGCGTGAAGCTAAAACTTCAATGAAAGGCAGGAACTACTATTTCTACAGTATAATGTGATTTTACGGATGAACAAATATTTCTGATGAATTGTTCTGCCTTGTCATGCTGGGCTGTGCAGCACTGATGGAATAAGAGAGCAAAGTGTCAGTAAATATGAGGAACGATGTAATCTAAGAATCATTTAAATGCAGCCATCATCATCATCATGTAGTTATGCACTTTGGTAAAGAGCCAGAGTGGTTTGCAGAGACCAATGCACTGAAATGACCAGAGACATTGGAAGAGCAAAAGAACGGCTGAGCTGCCGCTCCAGCGTTACCACTCCAGGTCTAAGTTGGGTACGATTCTGAAGAAGGATATCGTATCTATATGACTTGCTGTAAAAGGGTGCTCTCCTGAGATAAGACAGAGTTATGGTTATTTAAGGTGCAGAGCTGCAGACTGAAATAACCCGAGGTGATGATTCCCTTCACAGTCCACTTACACCACTAATGCTCTGAGTGACTTTTTTTCTCCTTTTGGCCCCACTAGTAAAAGGTGACAGGGCCTCAGATGGGACTGTTGACAGTTTACGAGTTGAGCCTCTGAAGTTGCTGGCCCACAGCAGATTAGCAGCGCAACACAGGTTGCCATGGTGATTTGCAGTTAAAAGCAGCTTCGTGATATTGGAAAATCTGAGGTAAGCCCAGAGATTAGAAGTCGCCTAGACAGGGATAATATTGTAATCCTGCTTCATGATACAGGCCCACGGGCCTAAAGAGAGTGCTGGACAAATATAGAAAGTGAAAGTATCTGAAGCTCAAATTTGTATTGTTGAAACTCATCTTCAAATAATTAAGTAGGATATTACATCACTTCTGTATTTCTTATTCACTTCAGTGTCTGCACTTCAGTTGCATGTTGGGTTAGCGAATGACGGCATTGAGTTCGTCCATACTGGCTGCGTGTTCAGCGGCTGAGCAACAATGTGGTTCCTGATAGGTTTTAAAAAAAATATTTCTTCGAATAAAATTAAATCTATGTACATTTAATATTCAATGTAAATTGGGGCAGTCTGCTTCAATTGTTAGGAATCACAACGTGAATATGCCTGTGAGAAATCAGTGAACCACACCCATCTAATCTCCAACCATGCATATCTCGAAATGTTCAGACCAGGGCAACATCTGTGTGATTCCCTTTTTTTGAAATCTCCAATTTTGATCCATATTTGAATGATTTGGATTTTGATGACGTAGAACCCAGGCGTCTTTCAGTTCTGACTGTCGACTGTCGGAGGTCCGCTAAGTGTTTGTGGTTATGTGTAGTTAAAATGGGCGCGGGAGGTGTGAAGCTGTCAGTCACTGTGATGGGAGTGTGTATTGTCGATGGTCCAATGGGAGCACAGCTGTTCTGTTCTGGTCTCGGTGGCGAAGGTGTGCAAATGAAAACCTTTGGCGAAAGAGCTGCGGACTCAGCCTCTGGTTGGATGTGAATTGCATCTGGTCAGCGAGACACGGGATCATGACATCTGTTTCCACACTCAGTCTGCTACAGTTACAGAATGACCTGTAGGTCTCTGCAAACGATCCACACACGTCTGAAAACGTCTTCAACAACGTGTTGGGCTTTTTTCCCTTTCATGCTTAGTGTAAGGTTGTGTTTTTTTCTAGTGTGTTGAAGAGGAGAAATAAAGGAGAGTGTTTGCTGCCATAACTGCTTGTTTTTTGTCTTTTGTTCTGAAGCAGTGATTCTCGACTAGTCTGGGTTTGGGGTCCACCATCACCCCTCTTTGACGAGCCACCACCCAAATGGGGTGGTGCGGCTTGATGGTCATATAAGAAAACCCATATTTCATGTAGTTGTTGTACTTAAGCTTCGTCACGGTCAATTAGCAAGAACAAACTTTGCAAGGTTTCCTTCTGTTTGTGAAATGGCCCGTCAGCATCAGCGAGCACCATCGCCAGGACCCTTTAGGAGTGTGAACAAACGACTCTCCGATGAAAAAACTCCACTGGAAATGGTTTTGTGACCTGCTTTGGGGTCGTGACCCACCGGTCCAGAATAAGTGCAAAAAATGCAGTTTAACTGTTCCAGGAAGGAGGATTTTTTCTTTTTTTAATCACATAATAATAATAATAATAATATTAGTTAATTGCTGTGTTTACTGCTTCAGAATTTCATCTTTATAGTTTCATCAGGAGAGAGTGTGAACTACAGAGGCCGCCATGTTGAGCCATAAATAGCTCAGGATGGAGAAAGTACACAAGAGAACACATCACACCCAAAGCTTCACTGTCTCCAACTCACTCCAGACTTCATCTCAAACTATTCTAATCACCTTCAAATATTCTCCAGGGTTTGGCTCCAACATATAAATTGGATCTTTGATTGATCCAATATTCAGCACCAAGACAACTTAGATCTTTGGACCAACTGTTCCACATCCTACAGCCAAAACCAAGGGGGACCATGACTTTGCAGGTTTGGCCCCTTCACTGTGAAGCAGATCTGCTCGTCCTACTTTTTAAAAACTTTAAAAAACCTGTTTATATAAGCTGGAGTTTTTATAATTGACCATGTTTGTGAATTGTTATTATCTCTATCTATATGATTTGTATTTTCATTACTATTGTTATCATAATATTCCACTATTTTACTCTTGTTTATTTTTAATCTACTTTATTCTTGTATTTGCTGTTATTTTTTGTATGTGAAGCACTTTGGAACTGTGGTTAAAAAAGTGCTATAAGTATAAATATGTCTAAGTATATACTTTTATAAACTTTGAATAATAACAGAAATAACATTTTAAAAAGGAAACTGTGAGCCCTTTGTAGTTTATTACAAAAAAGTTGTCATGGTATCTTACATGATTGACAGTGTTACCGCCCAGTATTTGGACCTTTACACATACTGCAGTAAGGTGCCAGGTCTTGGCTTTAGGTTTGCATTAGGATTGAAAGAGTTATGTGGACGACGCGGAGATGAAATCACATGAGTTTGCTCTTGCAGATTTATGATTAGCGAGCACTCGTCAATATGGCTCTAAAGCCTGGAGGTATTTTGGCCGAGCGTGGATCAGGGTTTCAGTTTCGTTCGTGGCTCAACTCAAAAGCTCAGTCTTTGGGTTTCAGAGCAGGAGGATTTATCCGTTTCCATGTTTAGACTTTTTAAACATTTCCCCTTGAATATCAGCTCTCAGTCTCAGAGTGTTCCTCATCATGTGTAAATTCATTCTGCCCCTGCTCCAAACTGTTTACCCAACGTTAGATTTACAGCGGCTGAACAAATATCCTGTAGCTCAGGTGAAGTCGCTCCCCGCAGGCAGCCTCATGCCCAACTTCTGCTCTCACATATCTTAGATTTATGTGCAAGAACCCTGTAACTTTTCCCAACTGAGAATGTCAGCCACGACGCCGATTAACAGACCAGCACTGTCCAAACGAATATGTGCTTCATTTAGTTTATATGGCAATCTGCTCAATGGGAGATGTGTTGAACGAAACAGGATGTGATGGTGATTTCAAATAATGGTAAATGTTCTGTATTTATCTGGAGCTTTATCAAGTCTTGAAAACCTCACAAAGCACTTTACAGTACAGTTTACATTCACCCAGCCACACAAACATTCATGCTGCGTATCATGTTGCAGCACTTTGTATCTAGAAGTATATGGAACAACGTGGGGTCGGTGACTTGCCGAAGCACGCCTCAGCATACGGAAATCGAACCCCCGACCTTCTGGTGAGAGGACAGCTGAGGGGTTACGTAAGAATAGAGCGTTCTTAGAAAACCACTGATGGTAATGTTTGTGACGGTGGATTTTACCTTTGAAAATAAACATCCGAATTCTCACTGCGTACCTGACCAAGGCCGGGCTTTCTGTTTTCACAGGGACAGAAGCACATCTGTATGTGTAACTAGGTTAAAATAATCCTGATTTAAACGTTATATTTTTAGTTCTTTAAGGTGTTTTGCACAGTTTTATGTGTGTCTGTGGACAGTCACTTTAAGAAGTCGCGGGATTGTGACACGCTTGGAGCACGGCAGCTTTTTGGTGACATCACGGACACGAGGGGGAAGTTGGCGGGAGCCTTCTGAAGAGGGAGGACGGTGGAGTTTACGTTTGCGTTTTCTTTTTGTGCCATGCAGCAAATAAAAGCAGCTGGAAAAATCGACTTTGTGGAGCAGGACCCTCTTTTTCAACGCACATTCACCCAGGACACACACAGTTCAAGTAACCAATGTGGAACTGAGAGGCAGAACAGATTAACATCTGTTACATATGACCGAGCAGAGGATGAGCCACAGCTGCTTTGGACGAGCTAATCTCTTCACATGCACGTGGAAACACACATCTGTTGTTGCTCAGGCATGAACCGCGGTCGCGCTGCGACGATATGCTCCTGTGACGACATGCATCCAGTTCAAGATTACAAGTCTTTTCTGACATCCAATTTATATCAGAATGAAATGTGTCAAAAGTGGTTTTCATTTACCGATTCAGAATCTATCCAACCGCTCGGTAACTTTACTGTTTCCCCTCGAAGACGAGGCTTGGGGGTATTCGAGTATCTTCATCTTCTTTGCAGAGACGTTCTGTTTTTCCAGCTCTCAAGCTCAGCTGGCTTTTCAAAAATGAGACACACTCTTTGAATATTTCTTTGCATGTTTCACCCAAACCACTTTTCACCCAAACTCTTTTGTGCTGCAGTGAAACTCGCATGGGAGGATCTGAACCTGCCCTCAATGGGCAGTCAGATTCCAGTGTAAGACTGCACGCATGTGGGGCAGTGGTTGAACGACATATTTTCATTTGTCCGGGCTTAACGAGTCCCAAAGCAGACATGAAATATATCAAAACGTTTAGTGACAGGTCTGCTATGTGTTTTTCAAAATGACACAAGGCACCATGGCAACATAAATCGTAAAACATCCAAAAATAAAAAACAATGGATTTGAAAGTCTCTCGCCCAGAGAACAAGCCTCCCACTCGAGCTCCCACTCTGACTTTTAGATACTTTTCTGAACAAATTCTTATAACGCCCTCATTTCATTCATCAAAACATGGGGATTTCTGTCAGCTTTCAAAAAACGTGGCTCTCTGCGACGAGACGAATGATAACTCACGCATTTTCAAATCAAAACCCGACGTCTCTGCGTTCAGAGGCGTCTCAGGACCCATTCATCAACAAATGTTCTCCAGAAAATGTTTTTCGTTTTCGAGCTACAGGCATTTTCTGAGGGCTGCAACATTGGACATATCCGAGGCTGTCGAAGAAGACATTTTAAAACTACCGTAACTCTGTCACTTCTTAATTTTGAGACATGAATCAAACAAGAAGATCTTCAGAAGCATCCCCTGACGCCTGCGGTCAAGTGTAGACATGTGTTCGAGGCCCTATTTCCCTCTATTCAGCATCAAAAAAGGAAAGGAGGAAAACGGAGGGTCATTTTTTGGATTTGAGAGATGAGTTCTTCTGAAGGGTCCTCTGAGTTCAACGGTGAAAAGCGTATACTGTATACATATATATATATATATATAGATAGATAGATAGATAGATAGATAGATAGATAGATAGATACACACACACACATACAAATTTAATCTTGGTCTTAGAGACAAGCCTGTTCACTGCACATTGGCAAAGTAGTTTTAATCACTGACTGCAAACTTTCCAATTGTACGTCAAATACTTCTGGCTTTATTTAGTATGAAGACCTGAGCCAAGCTGATCACTTTTAGACCATATTCAGTTTATATACTGTCGTTTCAATCATTAAACACTCTGATAATTTACCGTGGCACTGTGTGTGAGAGGTCTGGTGTGGCTGTGAGGAGCAGGTCCTCAAGAATAATGCACAAATGTGAAAATATAGATCCATAAAAAGTGAGTGAATTCACTTTACATGTATTCACGTCCAATTCGATCCAGTGTTTGTCGAACGGAGCCAAATCACGACATCATTACAATGAAATACTCAGCGAGAGTTTTTTTTTTATACAACCATTTGAAATTGGTCTCCAGGGTTACCACTTTCATATAGTACTGCATTGTTCTGCTTCACTTTTACAAGAGCTCTGCTCCTTTATGAAGTCCCTCACTTCTCTTCAAGTCAGGGCAGGCATATATCTTATGATCCTAATATCGGTCCTGAAGTCGTGCACTTTCCCTCAGGCTTTGGATTTGATTGGCTGCCAATATATATTTCATGTGTCTCTAGAGAACCGACTGACTGTTCACCGTGACAGCGAATGCTCCTAATAATCTTTCTTTCTTTCTTTCTTTCTTTTGTTCGGTTCAGTTTCACACATTGACGGGTGGAACAATCGGTTCAGACACAGCTGTTGTCATGGTAACATACTACTTCTTCAAGTAACATTTAAGGTTTTTGTGCAGGCGCTTTTTGTTTTCTCTGTGTTTCGATAAACGAATAATCAATAACGATGAATATCACTTATTTATATATCCTCCAGTTATCAAAGAATTCCATGCATTTTTAAGTTTAAAGTCAAGAGCATGTTCATGTGATGCATGTTGATTTATTTCAAAGTTCACATTGGTTAGACACTTCTTGGTTTTATAAATGTGTTGTTTTTCCATCTTAGACTAAAATTATCTATGAAATACGACGATTGAAATATAAAAATATAATTCATACTTAACAGCATATATATATACATAACTATTGCACCACCTTTTAAATATCAGGTACATGGCAAAATACCCCCATATTTAAAATAGCTACTCTAATGCTTGAATATGGAGAGTGAAATTACAGTTCACCCCTTTTTATCCGCGCTTCACTCTGTTACATGGACAGCTGACTTTTTATCAGCGTTCAAACGCTGTCAACTCAAATGCGGATATTGTCAAAGATGACGCCACAGAGAGGTGGGACAAAAACAGCAGAGTAGATATTACATAACTTTCAAACTATACCCGCGAGTATATTCATCCAAAATATGACTGAACCCCCCCCCCCCCCCCCCCCCCCACACACACACACACACACCCCCGTCAAATATCAGTTATACAACAAATACACTGAACGTTGACTGTGAGGTAGAGGACAATTGATTATTGCTGATTTTCTGTTTTTAGAAAACTGTTTTTGTGAAAACCTAAAAAACTATGTCATCAAAAGTGTCGTCCCAACATTCATCCCATTGGTTCCCAAACTAACTGTAAGATCTTGGTTATTTTGTAGGAAATTATAATCACATAAATGTATTTTTTTGGCCTTTTACCCTTAAACAAGCCCGTTACTGTATATTTACATGATGTTTTTACGGTGGCCCAGACGGGAAAAGCCCAGAGCACTCGACATATTCACAAGTCTACCATATACTAGGTTCTCCTTCATGCTCAGAAGGGTGAGGGTGAGGTGATGGATACAACCTGCAACTTCACCTCTAGAGGTCACTAGCTTTTACACCCTGCAGCTTTAATGCAGTATCAAAGAGCGAGGGAAGAAATGTGGGTGATTCCATGCGATTATCTACGTGTTTATCTGATACTGTCTCAGAAACATTGGTGGACTTTCACTCTCAGGCCTCTTGGCACACCAGGCCTCCAACTGTGGCAGAGAAGTGCTTGTTGAACCTCCAGCACATTTCATTACGGGTTCACAGAGCGCACACATATTTCCACGCTCGCATGGGCTGTTGGCAGACATTGTGTTCAGGCTAAATACAGTACGGGGCTAACTGAAGACATTCGCACATCTGCTCTTTGCCTCTGTGGAAAAAAGGTAGGACTGGCATTGGTTCCAGTGACAGGTACATGTCAGATTCAGTATCTGCCGTGTGAGTGTGACACGTATGACGGCCCGATGCTGGTCGAGCTGGGATTGGCCTTCATTTATTAGAATGTTTGAATTGTAAAACTCCAGCAAACAGTTGATGGAATTCTTTGCATGTCTGAAGAATATTCGAGGATCTCATTTGAATGAACTCGTTCATCCTACATGTAGCCACGGGACATTTGGCACGTTTTGAGGAATCGCGTGTGCTCTTATGTTTCAGCCTGAGAGACGGTGTCGTTGTGCCTTTGCTGAACTTCACTGGAAGCTGACACTGATATCACATGGGTGTGTCTTGCACAGGGACCTTGCACTGGGATCCAATCAGAGCTACAGGTCATACTTTTCCTTTGCAAAATGACAAGATAGCGAGCGAGTGAGATACGATGGGATAATCCTCTACTAGTCCTGCAGTGGCTGAAATGTATGTACCTGAATTTCACAGAGTCACCATGGATTTGAAGGAGGTGCGGCCAGTCCTGATGTACGACAGGTGATGCTGAGCTGAGTCTGCTGGGAGCTGAGCTGCTCGTGGTTCAGTCTCGCTGCAGCTGCAGGAAGCAACAACCTGTAATATCTCTCATTCAGACACATTGGGCTGTAAAAGTCCATTTTTATATCGTCAAAGAATTTTTGATAAAATCTGCTGTTATTTGTGTAATGTACAAAAATACCCTCCTCTATCCCTCCACTGGGTTGACCGATCGGACTCTCTTGAGCAATTTGTCGAGACGTTTCCCGTCAGCGGTTCAGATGCAGAGCACTGCGATGAAACTGGAAGGAGCCACCACAGGGTCATGGAGAATAGTTGGCTGCTATGCCGCAGTTTTATGTGGCTCTTATTCTCAGCCAGTCAAGCTCAGAGAGGACTGCTGATCAGCAGGGGCTGAAGACCTGAGACCAATCGTTGGGACAGCTGGACGGTGACTGGATTTTTAGAGAAACCCTTTCCTCAAGTAAACCGGGGAAGCTTCGATATCTGCCTCACCCAAAAGCAGGGAAAGGAACTTCCCTTGCACCTGCAGAGGATCTGTGCCAAATAAATGAGTTACAGTCCAAGCAAACATCAAAGTTGATACTTGAGTTGCTTAACAACATGAAAACAGGAGCTTTGAGACCAACACATGTTATGCAACGTGCAGTTGTCTCCTTGGCTGCACAAAGAACTGGAATACATTTTTTTTGTTTATTCTTGCAGAAGTGACCCAGTGTCTCAGAAAGCTTGAATCCTGCCTTTTCTCTCTATTTGTTGAGGCATGACGTCTTCCATCCTCTCCCCATGAAGGCATTTCAAGCTCGGGCCCATTGGCTTTGAAAGATACATTTTTTTGGGTCAAAACCAAAAAAGAATAATCCGAGAATCCAGCCCCCGGAAAAGCCATGACAAAAAACCATGACGGACAGTTGAACTCATGTCTGAGTTCAGCCAAAAACTTTGTTGACATGTAGCAATGACAGTTTCATGTCTCTATAACAGGTGTTTGAAATGACAACCTACGAATGATATACTGAAAAAAAGAAAACACAGATAATGACATGGACTTGCTCTTGTTTGGGTGGAATCACCCAAAAATATGTGTGGTTTTTTGGTCAGGCAGCGCGACGGTGAACACATGCAGTTTTTTCCACTTTCTTTTTTGAGATTTTGTTCATACTTGCCAAATACCAAGAAATACCAAATGCTTGTGTGAAGGTTGTGTGTGATGTATTGTATTTTATTATTTAATATGTGCATATTATATAAAAACAGAAGGTGCATTACTGTTGGGGGAATGAAAAAGAATAAAAAGTGCTCCACAGATGGAACAAGAGTATCAGTGTCGCCAGAGATACAATAATTATTGTATTTATACAACAGTTTTAGGGCCAATATAATATACTCAAAAAATCTAATCTGAACACCCACACTTCACCAGAAACGGATGCCTGCTCAATGTTAAAGTTCACTTTCTTCTGTTCACATGCTTTTATTTTGATAGTTGCGCCTCATGGTTTTTTTTTCCCTGCAGATCCATGCGCATCTAACAGCTATGTCTTTAAATTCACTGAATATGAAGTTGTTGAGTGTTCAACCGCAAAGAAGCGTGCGGCCGGCAGACGGTTGGCCAGCTTTACTCGAGCAGCAGCACATGGCAGCAAACAGACAGGAACAGGCCGAACTCGTGGTCAAGGTGCAAAGAGAGGTTCAGGTGATCGAGGGCCGGAGACGAGAGCAGGTCAGGAAGAGACTGGGTCAGAACTGAGAAGACATGACGAACTCTGCATGTGTGTCAGGGCCCTGATTGCTGGAGGCCGGTGCAGCTGTGGTGACTGATTGGTGATTAACAGCAGCAGGAAGGGAGGGGAGAGAGAGAGAGAGAGAGAGAGAGAGAGCAGGATCACAAAGCCCACAACTGCTGAGCCGACACTTCTTTCAAGGCTCAGCCGCTGAACTAAACTCTCCAAATCACCAAACTGTGTTGTGTCGTCGGTCACGTTAGCACCGGGGTTCCTTCGTCCTTCCTGCATGTGGGGGAGGAGCGCTTGGTTTCGTGTGATTAAGCCAAGATGTGCAGGGCCTGTGAAGACACGCAATGCTTTGAAGGGCTGAAGGGTTCGAGAACTCGATCATCTCGCGCCGAGTCGTCTGCCCGGACCACGCAGGCGTGTGAAGTCGCCTTGAGTTTATTCACGACTCACAGGGAGAATAGATGTCGCTTTCAGGTTTAGAACTTTATTAGCGGATTAGAATTTGAACTTCTTGAGCAATGTCCTTGTCTTTTCATTTATAAAAAGCACTTTTGATTTATGCTTTTCCAAGATTGATTGTGTTGAATAAAATGAATATTAAATAGTAGCGGTGCTGTTGCTGTGTTGTTTTCTAAATTTATTAGCTGATTGGAATTGTTTTGAAGTGGGCTGGCATCAGTGTTTGAGTTCAGAATCTTTAGTGCATTTCCCACAGACGAGCTGTGGACTATTGAAAAATGAAAGTGTTTTTCCTCACAAAAAATCTTTGGGGAAAAAGTCTAGTTTACATTGAACAGGTCAATAGCTGGCGATTGTCCATTTGAACACGGCCTCTATGAGCCTGGATCCCAGTCTCCTGATGTGAATACGTAGGTGGAGGAATGTTCCCAAAAACCATGCAGGTTTTACACCGAGTCCCCTCCACTGCTGGTGTCATGTGGTCAAAACCTCAAATGCACTGACAATATATGAAATGCAGCACATCTCTATGTTCAAATGATCTGAACATCCCAAAGTTGATCCTCTCCCAAATTCAAGACAGTTGGGGGAAGACGGGTGGAGAGAAAAGTGGATCCCAGTGAGTCATTCATCGACACTGCTCAGACTGAGTTACAGAGAAAGGATGAGTCAGTGTGAAAAGAGTCAGAGGTTCGTTTAAAGGTGCAGTTTCACTGTGGCTGAACCTGCAAATCACAATGACATTAAGACGAATGATTGGACTTCTTACCACAACGAGAGCTACACATCTTTTTCATTCCGATGTTAAGCATCAATCGTGGACTTGCTCACCGGTAGTTCACCTTCGCTTTCCCGCGGTGCACTTCTGTCCAATCAGCGACGAGCTTGTCATTGGCAAAGCGTCCAATCAGTGACGGCCTCTGCTGAGGAGGTGGGAAGTACCGGCTCGTTCGTCCCGTCTCTTCCGGTAGAAGTTAATGTTGTTTGCGATTCGTCTTAATGTCGTTTTGATTTGCACGTCTCGGCCACAGAACAGTGTCTGGGATTTGGATAAAGTTTTGTCATTTCTTAGGTTGGGATTAGGATTACCACACTGTGACAACTTACAACTTGCTTTTACATGACCCTAAAATCTGCTGAGCTTTGATGAGAGCCGAGGGCTGCGATAGGTGAAGGGTGAAGAGACGGATACAACATGCAACTGCACCAATAGATGTCACCAAATCCTACACACTTTACCTTGAAGTGACCATGTACTATAGAGGAGTATTTGTACTTTGAGTGCTATACTTCACATGTCTGGCATGAATGTGTTGGCAACTGATCAAAACAAAATGGAGGAAAGCATATGTTTAACGGTGAGTGTTCCACATTTCAGAAGGACATATTTACTGTGGACTCTGGTGGAAGAATGAGATATTATATTATATAGGTTTGGATGATACGTCTGGATATAAAATGTGAATTACAGACACATGTTTTCCAGATGTATCCCGT
The DNA here is from genome assembly GCA_016785325.1 of Chascanopsetta lugubris. Taxonomy (NCBI): domain Eukaryota; kingdom Metazoa; phylum Chordata; class Actinopteri; order Pleuronectiformes; family Bothidae; genus Chascanopsetta; species Chascanopsetta lugubris. The sequence goes on along the minus strand of JAFBJT010091654.1, from coordinate 61,556 downwards.
GCTCTCCGTCGATTGAAGTCATCAAAACAATTAATGAATGAAAAACATACATTTACATAGAGACAGTTTAGAATGTAACACGCAGCCGTGTGGGAAACGTCCAGTCACAAGAACTTTCACTGAAGCTTCCTGAGCTTCTCCTCCACCAATGACAACGACTGAAAATCTCCCTGTGGTCAGAAGCTCCTGACAGACCGTCGATCACAAAGAAACATTTTTCAAATCAATGTATTCTATGAAGTGTCTATTTCAGGCCCTCGGCATATTTAATATTAGGTTTCATTATAAATGATTAAACGTACAGTTTTATTCGATCTTCCTTTTGAGGGCAGGTCCAAATTCTTTGACATATTTGAACATTTAAAAAAAGTACGGTAACAATTGACTTGGTAACTAGTTCCTTTTATAATGCTCAGACTCAGTTGCTGAATTCGTTACTTTTGGGAGAAGTAGCCAGTGACCAGAACTAGTTCGGACTGACCTGTTGTATTACGTGAAGTTAAGAACAATAATGTTAAAGTTGAGAAGTGTTTCTGTCTTCGATGCCTCACGATAGACCCGGAGGAACTCGTCCATGAAGGGATGTGAGCTGGGACTCGGAGTCATACTCTCTTTATGTTTGCGCTTGAACTGAGTGAATGTGTCTGACAGTGAAAGTCAAAGGCGTAGATTCCATGTGCTGCACTGAGATGAGCTGAAACGTAAAGGTCACCTTAGATATTCCCATGTCCGTGTGGACGTCAGATCCCCGCTCCTCAGGTTTTGTAAGGACATGGACGCCTCAGGACTTGTGTGGAATAGAGGCCTCTGAAAGTCTGCTCTGTTCATCCAGGCTAGACCTTTGTTCGTTTAGATTTACCGGTTAATCCAAAGAGAAAAAGCATGGCTGAAGGAGGACAAAGAGTCGTATAGAACACATGAAAGGAAGGAAGGAAGAGAGATGAGTGCATTTGCTACAAATGCCCCTCGCTTTTCACACGGGGCATCGCTCCCTGTACCGGACTGTGGACGTATAGTGCTCTCCCCAAATGGGGCACTATGAGTTCATGGACCTATTTTGAGTGCGACTTCGTTTGCAGCATTTTCTATTTAAAACTACTTTGGCTGTTCTTTTTATAATCTCACGTGGATTTTATATGGATTGAATCTTTAGCGTGTCCTTTCTTTTCATTTTTCAAGTCACAACTGAACCAACAACCATCTCTTGCAACAGAAAATGCTTTTGACAATTGAACAAGCGGGGCCTTGTCGTCAGGTATCGCTGCTCTTGAAAGTGTCCGGACGACCTGAACTTAAGGTTTTTAATAACTAGCTGCCTCCGTAACCGTCAGGTTTGGGGAATGGAAAAGAGCCAGTTATTGTGGAAAAGACTGAGTTGTTCACAAGCCAAATGGTCAGAACCGTGATTATATTGTTTAATATTTCCTGTACAGCTGCTTGGTAAGGTTGGAGTTGGTAACATCTCCAAGTTCCACATTTAATCAACAGTAAGACAAATGTAAAGTAATATATTAGTTACTTTTCTTGGCAACTAGTTACTTTTATAATGTTGTAACTTCGTGACTAAATGTGTTACTTTTTGGAAAAGTAACTAGTAACTGTAATGAGTTACTTTTTAAAATGTCCCGGTCCAAGACATATGGTTATGTTATTTTTTTAGTAGGAAAATAAATATTACAAAACAATTACATAATGACATTTTCACTAATCACCTGAATGTATTTCCCTTGTATGAGCCAGTTAACGTAAACATGAGGAGCAGGGCCTCTCACGGGGGCAGCCATGTTCTTACAATATCTTTTGAGTGTTAATGACAACTGAGGGCCACCGTAGGTTCCCCTGCCTGTTCAGAAGGGTGAGGGTGAGGTGATGGATACAACACGCAACTTCACCACTAGATATCGCCAAATCTTACACACTGCACCTTTAATGACAGAGATACCTGCTGCTATTGATCATTTTCCCAATATGAATTGCTGCATTGAAATTTTAATTGTTCCATTTTCCCTGTTTGGAACAACATGTTCACGTCTCCACCCGTTCCTTGTTTTATACAAGGAATATGAATCTAAATATACAGAGTATATTTGCCTTTGCTAATCATGTGAAAAGTGCTTTGTTTTTTTAACTCTGGGCAATCACACACTCACCTCTAAATATGTCAGTCAAGCAAATCGTAAGTGTAAGTGGACACATGAATACTTACTGATGCCAGAGAGCGCGAAAGAACACAAAGCTGGAAAGGAAGAGAGCGATTGGCTACACGGCTCTAATGCCAAACACAAGAAAAGAGATGCTTGTGTGTGTGTGTGAGAGAGAGAGAGAGAGGGAGAAAGATACACACACACACACACACACGAGCGCGCGCACACAAATAGAGAGAGTCATGAAGGAAAGGCCTTTTGTCATGTACCTCGAGCTTCCTTTGCTTTGCACTGACCTCGTTTCACTCAAACACACTGTGATATTGGAAGATGCCACTTTTCTTATGTCCTTGATGATTCGTGTCTACGCTCTGTTCCTTTCTCTGGTGTTTCATTGTGGAACTACGAGTGGACTCTCTCTCTCTCTCTCTCGCTCTGATTGATGCTGCTTGTTTTACACATAAACTGTTAATAACTTCAATATGATGTAATGGCAATAGAGGCAGGCAGGCGTCCTGGTGCAATATCGATCCTATGTACAACACAACTATGACTGTAACACAAACTATGATCTGTAATATGGTGTTTTATTTAATTCTGATGTCTGTTGTTTTATATTTTGTATGTGTTATATTCTGAAACACTTGGTTTGCCCAGGACTCTGGAAAATCTATTCTTATATTTACTGTCATATTAATAGCAGAGGGTAGAATTTCAATAAATAATGGGACATCATATTCTAAATAAAACCAGGAAACAATGTGTACTGCATAAAAATGTAGACATCGCAGCTCCTGTACCTGGACACATTCAGTCATTATCATTGTTGCAGAATGAGGTGATTCTAGTTCAGTAAGTGTTTTTAACTCTATGTGTAAGATGAAACACTTTAAAGTTCTGAGTAATTCTATATAACATATTATCTTTACTGTGCTGTGCGGTGCTTTCAAGGCTTGTTGTCAAATCACATGTTTGAGCTCGGACGAAAAAACGCTGCTGTAATGTTGATGTTGTTGTTGATGTTATTGACGATTATTAGATGTGGGACTTGTTTCTCTGCAAATGTAAAAATCCCAAGTTTACAAAATAACACATCTATGTTGTCACTTTTTTGTATGGATATAATTCATTAATACATAATACAAAGTTCAATAATACTTCAATATGTATTCAGTCTAATCCATTCGGGCAACAGATCCAAATAGTTTACCATCATCTAAAAATATAATGAACGGTACAACAATAGTTTACAGTTAGGATGGGTCAACACCTGTGATATAAATTATACATAATTATCTGGAATATTATTCGAATGACAGTTGAACTGTTTTCAGCTTCAGAGAACTGTTTTCAAAATGTCAACTTCAAGAAAAATGAACTGCTGAAACTGAACTTTGTAGTAAAGTAGCGGAGCCAGAAGAGGGCAGTACGCACACGTGAGACGCAGCAGTCACTTTAAACACCTGCAAGAGGAAATGATGATGTGCAGCCATGAATATACAAAGGTATATGAATACATGAATAATCACATACTCATATAAATACATTTAGCCACTAATGGAAATCTCTGTATTCCTTGTGTTGTCTTGTTCGCCAATGCTCTCGTAACCTTCTGTTTATATTTACTCGGCTCTGTAGATATTATAATTTTAGAATGACATTCTCTCCCAGTATCCGCTGACACTGAAGTTGAAAACATCATGTTCTATATCGGGGCTGTCCAAACCTTTTTCTCCTGAGGAGGTCATAATCTTAACAAGATGACATAGACTTTTTAATCGACACTGAACCATTTAAAAAAACGAGGAGGACTCAAAGTGAATTTTAAGAAACCGACTAACAGAATCTCCATCGACTTTAGTTTCACAGAGCAGCAGGAGAACGTTCACAGGAATGTAGTGTTTTAAAAAAGTACTGCTGATTCCTCGCTGTGATTCTGTTTTATTTTTTTTGTATATTCAAGAAAATGTTTGAATATCTCTCTCTCTCTGTCTCTCTCTCTCTCTCGCTCTCTCTCGTTTCCTTAGAGAGTAAAGAATACCGGGAACTTTAAGAACACAGTATTGTGTTGATTTGAGTACTTTACTACTGCAGTACTTAATAAGTACCAGAGTACTTTACATCCTAATCTAGGGCACGCAAGCGCTGGCGGGCACACAAGGAGCACCTTCTGAAACATTTGGAGGCGCACTCTGGAGGTTTATGCGCACACACACACACACACACACACACACACACACACACACACACACACACACACACAGATAATACTGAACCCTGAGTTTGTTGTTTTCTGTGTGTATCTCTCCTGTCAGTCTCTCACAGACGCTGTTTTTAGGAGTGAAATGACTGAACTGGTTGTAAAGTTCGATGTCTCATCTTTCAGAAACCGTTTTGTTTTCCTGATCGTGGAAACTGGAATTACGGTCATTTAAAGTGCACACGCAGAAATGTGTTGCTGACGACGCGCTCGGTGTGAACCATAATCCTTTACATTTTTAGACTTTGACGTGGGCCGATGAAAAGTGAATGGGGGTCTCTATTTGTCACAACAAGGCCTGGTCTGGGTGTGCGCTGCATCTCTGTGCTGGATCCTAAAAGCTTGTGGATTCTCTTGTTGCACCTCAGATTCTCTTCCACAAAGATAATGTTTGTATTGATCTCGGGCGCATGCTCTCACTTCTTCAGCCACAGCGACTGAACGACTCGCACTCGGCCCTTGAACACTTTGTTCCAGGAGAGGCGATGGGCTGCGCTGTCTGGGACTGAGGTGGAGAACAGCCCGTGTGACTCAGCAGAGATGTTTCAATCTACTGGCTCTTTGAAACACATCAGGTTTCGCCCTTGGGTTAATGACTCGGCTGCAGACAGACTTTACAAGCCTCATTAAACAGTCAAGCAGCTTGAGCGGATCCATCTGTTCCCTCTCAAAAGCCTGAACAGCAGACTGCACCTCGCTAATTATAGACTTTGAACAAGTGATGTGGAGGAGCTTCTGTGGGTCACTGTACATGAAATGTGCCTCTGCCATGAAGCAATGTTCACTTGCCAGTGCGATTTCTAATTCCTCCAACCTCAGCATGAGGATTCCAGGCACAGGAGGCTTCAGAAAAACACTGTGGCCTTATCATCCAATCCTTTTCCCTTAGACAACCATTCATAGCTCTCTGAAATGACGTATAATTATATATATATATAGAACTAAACAAGAGGTAGTCCCCAATAAATGTGTATTTCCTGTGGTCAGTGATACATTGGAAGCCTTTACACGATGTCAGCACAAATCAACCACGTTGCAGGAACGTTTTCAAGACATCATGGTTTAAGTTTCCCAACATCTCAGAATCTTCTTGCAGATGTTGTATATTACTCGATGTTACTCCAGCTTTCCCAAGTGCACTGATCTCCAGAGATCCAGATCTGTGGCTGTGGGTTCATCCCCACGGCAGGACTCACCAGAACTCTAAGCCGGTGTGTTCGTGACATAATATGTAGCAGTGATTCTCAACTGATGGGTTGGGACCCAAAAGTCAGTCAAAAAAATCCTGTGCTTTTATTTTGAAAAGGATTTTTTATGCATCAGAGTGCAGTCTATTCTCACTCCTTGACAGCAGGTGGCGATAATGCTTTTTAATGCTAAAGGATTCCCGCCATTTCACATGTAGACGAAAACCCGTTCCCATTATCCCGAGTAACGACGCTGAGATCGTCCCGTGAAGAGTAAAAGTAAAAGATTTCACTTTCTCAACGGAGAAGCTGAATTATTATTAGCACCTGTCATTTGTTAAGTTGATTGGCAGGACACTGATGCTGCTGCTCCACACCACAGACTTCAAACTGCATATCCAGGATTATGTGGAATTCCCCTCATCTAACATGTTTGGCTTCTTAATCGCATCGTGGGAAGAAGTGAACTTGTCCGCTTCCAACTTTATAAATAATGTAAACATCTGTACTGTGAAAGAATAAGAGCAAATATCAAAGATGCAGTTCATTCCCATTTGTATCTGCATGCACATTCTGCTTTAACCAAGGACTACAGTGGGATTTTACAAATAAATAACATTCATGTTTTATTTGTTATGGAAGTGATGAAAAAAACGCTGATGGAACTTTATAATTGTGGCATAAAAATGTGAATCTGAGAGGAAGAACAAAAGACAGCAGCACAATTTTAAATGAAAATGGCAGCAAATGGATACAAATCAAAGGGGCAATGAAATATTGACAAAAACAAGATCATGATAAATAAAGGACAAGACAATGACTTGAGGTGAGCAGTCACACCTAAAAGACAATGTTTTTGCTTTTTATTAAAAAATGAAGTGTAAAGGCCCATCCATTATAGCCTCTGTCCCTCTTATCTTTGTCATAACTCTGACTTTATTCTTTATTCAAAAATAAATCACACTAGTGGAACCCAGAACAAGAAAGCCATAATACAGAAGGAAGGGCACCTTGTATTTGTTGGACAACTGGCAAGTAGTAGTTAAATATTCATGCAACTTTAGAAACATGTCTGGTTAGATCTCTAGGCTAACAATACAGTTTTATTCTTCATGAATATCAATATGATTCTTCACATTCTGATTAAAGTCTCTCTCCATGTAAAGCAACAGTTAATAGATTTCATCATGTCAAATACGCTGATAAACCATATGTTCAGTCTGTACAATAGAGGTACTAAAAAATTACAACTGTCATGGTATATATGTACAATTTCCTACCTACAAAGTACAACGGCTAGTGTGTAATAAAATATGTAAACAAATTTCTTGTGTAATTTTTTTTCGACACAGCTGACTGTGACAGCAGATAGAATTCACACTTTCAACATTTGATTTATTTTTGTGTACACATCTGTTAACAGTTGTCGTAGTACTGCATTTGTCTCCTTCTGACGCCTCCATAGAAAAAGAGAACGATAGGCAATGAACCAACATACAGTTTGTCAAAAAGATAAAACCACCACTTGGCTGTGCACCGATAATAGACCTTTTCTTCGAGAGAGGTTTGCTTTTTTTTTCTTCATGGTTAAAAGTTGAAGGGGTGAAAGGGGGCGGGGTGGGGGGGTGGGGGTGGGGGGGGCCTGGGCGGGTCGGGCTG